>JAECUM010003302.1:0-110794 GCA_016617855.1 Megalonaias nervosa | reverse complement strand
ATATCGTTAATTGCGGTGTGCTAGGAATGTCACTTGGAAAGAAAATGTAAAAACATTGTATGACTTATTTTTAAATTTGGTATTTCATAATGTTGATTTAAATTTCCAGGTCCTATCTACCGTTTGCGACGATAAAACGAGCGATATATCAAAGTTTTTGTAGCTAATTTTGATCGCGATTTCCATAAAGTTCATAAAATGGGATCTATTTTTGGGGTAATTTTTGGTTTTAAAAAATGGGATCCATGCCTGACCCCGCGTCATAAGCGGGTTCACGAGTTATCAGGGCGCGAGTTATCGAGGGAGTGGTGTATGACTAAGGATATCTCTCACAATTTGAACATTAATTGCACAGCAAAAGATGTGTTTTTATAGTAAAGTATCATTATATATTGTTACGTCAGTGGAGACAATAAATTAGAGGAAGGAAATAAGCACCATGACAAGAGAGACAACAATAATGACAACAGCAGCAGCAAAAATAGCATAGCTACTGCTACCATATAACAGCTAAACAAAAACAACAATTAATAGCAAAAAATTAAAACAATCATGATAATCATCAGTCGAGAATCTTATTTTTGTTTTAAATATTGAGTTATGATTTCTGAAATCTGCTTAGCATCTAATTTTGGCTTTCATATTTTATAATGAACTCTGAACTATCACAGCAAAAATGTTTTACATGAACATTTGTAATATCCATTGAACAAGTAGGAAATGGGTTCAGCATTTTTTTCAGACCTGAGTGTTTCGCATCCTGCAGTAAAATGTGTACTGCTCTAGTTGTTGCAGATGAATACCCTGTACTTAAGTTATTACTTAAACTCGTCTAAAACATTTAGTAAACCCATAGAGTAGATACTTAATTTTAGCAGAGGCTAAGTAAAGACCAGTGTTTGACAAAGTTAAAGCATAGACTGGTGCTTTGCACATTGGTTGGTAAATTTGCTCATTTCAGGTAATGTTATAAAACCAGTCTTTCACTGTCGAAGATTGACTACCACGTGCATCACTGCACTTGTACAATTCTTTTCAGATGTTTCAAGGATTAAACAGTACATTGTATTTGATTTATAGGAACAATTCAGAAATGTTAAAGGTCTGACAGGCTAATGGTGGTAATATAAGACATATCCAAGGCCAAAAAAGAGGTTCACTGATCACAGACCACAATAATTTTTAGGCTCTTATTACTACTTTTTAATTTAAAATAAATCAAAATAATCTCCAATTTTAATCAGCTTAAAGATTTAATTAACCACTTCATTCACGTTGGGCATTAGC
The DNA here is from genome assembly GCA_016617855.1 of Megalonaias nervosa. Lineage (NCBI taxonomy): Eukaryota > Metazoa > Mollusca > Bivalvia > Unionida > Unionidae > Megalonaias > Megalonaias nervosa. Next base: position 109,507 of record JAECUM010003302.1, on the reverse strand, counting down.
TTTCATCTCTATGAAGCCATTACTTTATTCTGTGATTGTCTACTATTGTATTTGCTAAGTGGCTATTGAACATCTGAAATAGCTATCTTGACAAAGCCAGTGCTAGGTTTACCACATGAGCTCTTCATCTATACCATATCTATCATATCAATATTTATAAGTTTGCAGTAATTAATCCTACCTTTCATAGGATGCGCCGTATATACTTGCTTGTAGGTTGGAATCAGTTTCAAACTACCCAGTACATAGATCAAGACCTGCCATAGAATCATTGAACTGGAAGATCTGGGTCTGTGCAGTTTATTTGGAGTAATCAGTAGAACAAACAACATAGACCAAGATCTGCTGGCATATTATGCACTGGCAGATCAGGATCTATGTTGCTTGCAGTGGAGAGGATATACATTAGCTTGTGCAAATAAACAATTGCTCATTTTGATTTGTCTGTTAAGACAAGCGAGTATGACCTTCAAATACAGACTGCTTGTTAGGAGTAATTAGTAGAACAAATAAATCAGACAACCAATCTGATGGTGAATTATTTGACAGCAGATCAGGGTCTGTGTTCTTTCCAGTTGGACTTGACTTATACATGAGTATATATGGTACACATCAGTTAAATGCTATGACATTTTGAAGTGAACAAAAAAAAAGTCATGTGAATTGCTTGTATACAACCTTCATAAGTGCTATTTAGTGCAATCTCTACTTCTACATTAATGCTATTAATAAGGTCAGCTCAGGTCAGAATTAGTACAGAACATAGGACATACATGTATATATATATATATATATATATATATATATATATATATATATATATATATATATATATAGATAGATAGATAGATAGATAGATAGGTGCAATTTCCCATTATTGAAATCAGATCACATGGATTGATTACAAGAATACCTTTACTGTATATACTTGCTAAGATGTTGGGTCCAACTGCAAACTGCAGAGCCCCAAATCTGTAATCATATAATGTGACAGCAGATCTGGGTCTATGTAACTTGTTAGGACTAAATCAGTATAATAAACTTTCACACAAACCTGTCAAATATACAGTTTGAGCAAAACATGTTGCCAAGAGTGAACACAGGATAGACTCACTGAATTATACTGATGTTGCAATTTTAATGGAAAATATATGTTCCTGCAAGATAAGTCCCATGCTGCATGGAAAGCAAGTTGTCATACATACATTGATGTGTTTTGGGTATATTAAACACTTGGCAGTGTGCGTGACTCCACAAGAGGAGCCTCACTACTAAGCATTCTGGCATGTGAGTTTCTAGAATTGGAGCAGGAAAAGTAAAGATATACAAACCTATCCAAGTGTTCTGGCTGGTGAAAGGAAGATTCTAGAACATGAACTGGAAAGCAAGATACAGTGTTGAATTTTGAAACAATGAATAGTATTGAATTGTGGCCACATTTAGATGTTATTTTGTGAAGAACACACACACACACACACACACACACACACACACACACACACACACACACACACACACACACACACACACACACACACACACACACACACACTCATGTAAGGAAACAAATGTGAAAACTGACTTAAAGTTTTGGTGAGTTCCTAATATAGTGCGATGATAGAACTGTACAATTAAAGAGAGCTGTATAATAGGACTTTGTTCAGATTTATTAATTAATTAATTAATTATTAATTAATCTTATTATTATTTCATTTATCATTTTGTTATCATCGCAAGAGGTAGTGTTATTGGGAATGTGTGATTATTATTATGTTATTTTTTATTATGTTATTTTTATTGATGTTATTGGGAATGTGTGATTATTACTGATGTTATTGGGAATGTGTGATTGTGGGCATTATTAGCGTTATATGTCGATAAGTGTAATATTATTTGTGTATTTTCTACTGTTTGTTTTCGTTCTTTGATTATTGCCTGTCCCAAACATTCACCCTCCCCTTCTTAAGTATTTGACTTAGTATAGGGGAGTTTTTCACATCATAGACCTTGATCTTCAGGCACATTATGTAATGGTGAAGCAGGGTCTATGTTGTTTGCAGTTGAACTCAACTTGTAAGTGAGTATAGATGGTAGTTCTTATACATGTACTCCATGGTGTGATCATCATTTCTGATAGAAGGAATGTGTTGGAAATAGCAATCTTATCTCAGTGAATATCCACAATATAGAATTTTTGCTGTCTTATGTCATAAGTTGGCTTGAAATGAACAAAGGTATTTATGAAAACCAGGTGACCGTTTCTTGTTCGTGATAAGTCATTAATTACGGCCTGTCCAATGCAAACAAGTCAATTAATAGAAGTTTTTTTAAAGATAGTTTTATTTCCCAAAATTTGTCTATTCGATAAGTTGGAACAACTAGATTACTATGAATTGAAAATACATCTTTATTGTGTACATAAATAATGTTGATGATTTTTGGGGTTGGCATTTTCTGTATCCATCCCACCCCCAATCAAACCTCACCCCCACAACTTATGCACATATTAATTTACAAATTCTTTTGTGTTATTTAGCAGCTTGGTACAAAATGTAAGTGGCAGTTATGGATGCAAGCTAGTGCATTATAAATTGGTGCACTTGTTTTGTTTCATTTTAGGCAATTTTCTACTCAATGCTGTTGATTGCTTCATAATACACTCATAAATGTACAGTATAAGCACATTTGTTTATGATCTGTTCATATGGTGGAGGGGAGGGAAGAAGAAATATTAAATAATATTGGAAGATGCCATGCATCTTTATCTAAGGACTGGTATATTTGCTAAATGTTGTAAGAAAGTAGTTCCAGTGGTGACTTAGCCGCAATCGTGATACCACTTTTAACACAACTGTGGCAGCATAAATTTTTCGGACACTGACACATTGAAATATCTCATTATCAGATATAATATGAATGAGTATCAGAATCTGGGCATGAACATTAACACTCTCTACTTGAATTGGTATGTTAGAATATTTAAAAGTTACATACCATGGGGCACATAATAGCACTGTAAACTGGCAAAATGCAGTGTTTTTGCAGAGTACACAAGTGAAAAGAAATATGTTTGTCCATTGTGACTGTTCCTGTAAACTTCAGATACATGTATGTGGAGGACATATTAAGTTGTACATGTATGTGGAGGACATATTAAGTTGTACATGTATGTGGAGGACATACATGTATGTGGAGGACATATTAAGTTGTACATGTATGTGGAGGACATATTAAGGTACATGTATGTGGAGGACATTAAGTTGTACATGTATGTGGAGGACATATTAAGTTGTACATGTATGCAGAGGACATATTAAGTTGTACATGTATGTAAGACAAATTCTTGTCCTTGTTAAAGGTCTAAAGGAAATAATTTTCATCAACTTGACAAGTGTATATATCTGTTGCCTATTTTCATTCATGATAAGTGCATAATACATTGTTTTTTCCTGTAATGATAAATGTATCTATCCATTGACCTTGCCAGTAATGATAAATGTATACATGTATATCCATTGACTTTACCAGTAATGAGAAATGTATATATCCATTGTCATTTCCTGTAATGATAAATGTATATATCCATTGACTTTTCTAGTGTTGATAAATGTATACATCCATTGTCTTCTCCAGTAATGATAAATGTATACATCCATTGTCTTTTTTCAGGAATGACAGAAGACAATCATGATGCAGTATATCAGGTAAGGTATTACTGACCTTTTTTTTTGTGTATGGTGAGCACTGCATACAGCTGAGAACAGGATAGACCCAGTTCTGCCATCACATAATGTGCCTTGAAATCATGTTTTGCACTGCGTCCAAATGAGAACAGAATAGATTCAGTTCTGCTATCACATGTGCCTTTAAATCAGATTGTACTCCATGCATACATGCCAACCGTTATGCTTTTGAGTAATCATTAAGCTTTTTTTCATCTAATTACATTTTAGGGTGGCCTATATATGGATTATGCTTTTCTGGTACATTTAAAAGTATTTTAAAAAAATAAAGTTATAAAATGTCATGTTTGTCACTTTTTTTTATCATGTCTTTATCCCACTAATCGTATAAATTTGAAAATATTTTAAAACATAAGAATTTCTTATGAGTACATTGTCCACCCTAGCCTACATTTGCTTTCCTTATTTTCTATTTATAGCAACTGTATCTAATGACACATTTCACAGAAAACGGACTGGTTTCTTCAATTTGAAACTTTGTCTCACAGATTCATTTTATTGATAATATAGTTAGGTAGCCAGCCAGTCTGAAATTTTAAAGAAAATGGCACCAGATGTTAAGCAAAACAGGCTGTAACAGTGTACCTTGTGGATGTTATATGACTGAACATTGTTGGAGCAGATGAATGTTTTTATACTTCTAACCATGTCAGATCAGAAAAAGGACAAATCAACACCGCTTTACAAATTTGAAAAGGAGAATATGAGAGTGATGTAATAGCACTTGGATTGAGAAATCATCATGCTCATTGGAGAATCTGTGAACTTCATGATCATTCAGCAAAAGTTACATATGTAGATTAGTTAAAGTGAGCATTGAATATAAATAATTTGTCATTGGGTTTTTTTTTTTTTCTGGTTCTAATCCACATGGATTTTTTGTCCAGTTGTGTCAAGAATTTTGACCAGATGCAGATCCAGGTTAATATGCAATAATGAATGTGCATTTTTTCATACAGTTTACTGTAATTATGGCATGTAATATGTAGATTCCACTTTTTTTAATGCTTTTGCAACTTATATTAATGATAATTTTCCTTTTACTGCTCTCCAAGTTGGCATGCATGCTCTGTGTCCAACTGAGAGTAGGATAGACCAAGTTCTGCTATCACATAATGTGATTGTAAATCAGTCTGCACTGCATCCAGCTGTGAGTAGGATAGACCAAGTTCTGCTATCACATAATGTGATTGTAAATCAGTCTGCACTGCATCCAGCTGTGAGTAGGATAGACCAAGTTCTGCTATCACATAATGTGATTGTAAATCAGTCTGCACTGCATCCAGCTGTGAGTAGGATAGACCAAGTTCTGCTATCACATAATGTGATTGTAAATCAGTCTGCACTGCATCCAGCTGTGAGTAGGATAGACCAAGTTCTGCTATCACATAATGTGATTGTAAATCAGTCTGCACTGCATCCAGCTGTGAGTAGGATAGACCAAGTTCTGCTATCACATAATGTGATTGTAAATCAGTCTGCACTGCATCTAACTGAGAGCAGAATAGACCCAGTTCTGCAGTCACATACTGTGAAACACTTTAAATGTGGGGTTCCATTTTTCGTAGACAATGCATTTAAAGTCACAATGAAATACCAACCAAATAGACGTTCACCCCACTCCCATTTTATGGAATGGAAACCATGACCTATTTCTTTCTTTGTTTTAATACCACAGTTTTCAGTAGAGCTGAGAATGTGAAATATACATTTGGATATGTACATAATTGTGTCAGGAACACTGATGCTGACTGATAACAATTTAATTTGAATGCAATATTTCATGAACATGAAAACTTGTGTAGGATTGTAATGATTCTACCTGATGTAAAGTAATAACGGCAGATTTAATCACTGTCTGTGTCATTATTAATTTCCAAAAGTACATATTATCCCTGCTTATAGATAAAATTTGCACATATCAACTAACTGCTAAGTAAACAATCAGCAGATTAGTTCCAGTATCTCAAAACCCATGCCAATCAGGTCTCACTGAAGTGCTACTTTGTCATGTAACCAGATAAGCCAGTCTGCATGAATTGGCATAATGGAAGATGTTTTAAGGTCACATGAGACCTGATCTGAATGTACATCTTCACTGTCCAGTTCACTTAACTGATCGCTCACCTGTACTGAATACCAAACATGAAATTGTGATTTTAGTTCCTCCTCATAAAAGTTGTTAAAAGATAAGAATAGGGGTTGCTACTTATACATACATGTTGCTGGCACAAACGTTGGCATAACAGTTTTGTTTTCTTTAAGTAGAATAGTAGCCTTTCTCTGCAATCTACTTTGAAAACATCAAAGATTGCTCCTGCTTTTTGATTATACTGAGTAAGGGGAAGCAAGCCATGTATAGAGTTCAAATAGAGTATCAGAATTCGGTCAACAAATTGAATCATGGAATCGTCATTGCTTCTGTGAGTTTCTGTTTATATATGGCAAAGATTATTCTGAAAAATATTTTTTTAGGTTTACAGATATTGGCATTATTCATGCACTTAATCCCTAATTGTTGAGAACTTTATGCTGTGAGTCAGAGCAGTCTTTAAGAACACATGAGAACCTGTGTGTGTATGTGATTTTGATTTTTAACGTAGCTTTAACAGTTTTCAGTCATACTGCTACAATGTCTGCATTGTGGGCAGTTTATAGAGATGTCTCTGTGTGTATGTGTGTGTGATTTGGATTTTTAACGTAGCTTTAACAATTTTTCAGTCATATCGCTACGATGTCTGCAGTGTGGCAGTTTTATAGTGATGTCTAGCACTGGGGCATCATGCCGCAGACATGTGGCATGATGTCCCACCCAGTCACATAATCCTGACACCAGGCCGACCAGTCCTAACACTAACCTCTTAATGCTGAGTGCCAAGCGAGGCAGCTGTTAGTACCATTTTTGTAAGTCTTTAGCATGACTCAGCCGGGGATCAAACCCACGACCTCCTGCATCCGAGGCGGACGCTCTAACCACTAGGCCACCGGAGATGTCTAGCAGTGGGGCATCATGCTGCAGACATGTTGCATCATGTCTCACCCAGTCATATTATCCTGATACCAGTCTGAACAGTAACCTCTTAATGCTGAGCGCCAAGAGAGGCAGCTTCTAGTACTATTAATATTATAAGGCTTTGGTATGATTTGGTGGGGATTCAAACCCATGACCTCCTGTATCTGAGGCAAACACTCCAACCACTTAGGCCACTGGAGTGGTCCATGCGAATCTAAGTACTTAAGATTACAATAGTGGTATTAAATGTGTTAACTCATACATTTGTGGAAAAGGAAGTTGGTGTTTTACTTTAGTTTCTCAGTAGTTACACCATATATTACAAATTAATAACTTAATTACACCATATATTACCAATTAATATTTTAATTAATTTAATTACTGCAGCATGGATTAATCCTGTTTGCGTTTAAATGTTTGGAAATGAATGTCAGTGTAATCTCTTTTGTGCGTTTTTTGTAATGATAGATCAATAAAATTAGGTACCCACAAATATGTATTTTTTAAAACCCAAATAGTAAAATTTGAAACCTATGAAAAAAAAAAGTGTTTTACAGTAATGTGCCTGTAAATTAGAGCCTCCATTTTTTCCTTGCAATTTTAAATAGAACAAATAGCATATTTGTTTATGTGCAGGTGCATCATGAGATTGCAGAGCTTGAAAATCTTGTTATTGCTACTCCTTCTGAACATGAAGTCATGCCAACATGGGGTTGCACCCAAAGACTTTTTATGGTGTCTAGTTGGTCTGAAATGCAAATTGTGCTGATCAGACATCCAGTATGGCTGCCACAGTGGCCATCTTTTAAAATCTTGTTATTGTTACTCCTCCTAGATACCAAGTCATGTCGACATTGGGTTTTCACCAGAAGACTTTTATGGTATCTGGTTTGCCCTAAATGAACATTCATACTGATCTGACCTGAGATATGGCTACTATGGCAGCCATCTTGAAAATCTTGTTAAAGCTGCTCCTCCTAAATAGGCAGTCATAGCAGCATTTAGTTTTGGTCTTGAATAAAACTGATGCTCATCTTACATCCAGTATATTCTTGTATTTTGCTACTCCTACAAAATTTATGGTCATATAGACGTAGAGTGTCCACAAAACAGACATCGTCTGATATTTAGAAGAAAATGCAGCCTGAAGGAAAGTGGAAGTATTCCTTCCCATCAGCTGTAGTGGTCTTATCAGCAAAGTCCTTTAATGGTTTCATTATCCCTGTAACTTTTTCAGAGGGCAATGCTTTGGTTGATGCATTGGTTTAACTGATCTCTGTGTCTTATAAGTGTCAGGATTATGTACCCTCAAGTAGGCTCATTTGTAACTCACATGACTTGCACTCAGCCTGTTGGTAGTAGACAATGATATCAGAAACCAAAGGTCTTTAGTTGGCAGTGATTTTACTTTTAGTAGCTATATTGAGCATAAAAGAAGTGAATATTTTTGGATAAACCAGTTGCACACTTTACAATTCAGATGGGGTGGGTGGGGGGTGATATCTATGTTTAAATGGGAGTCCAGGCATCGTAATTTATTATCTACAATATTTAGTTGGTCCTAAATAATAATGATGTCATGCAGTCATCCAATATGGCTTCCATAATGAACATGTAAAAAAAAATTTGTCACAAATTCTTCTGAATGGATAGTCATATCAGCATGGGGTTCTCACCCAGTCTTCTGTTAGTGTCTAGTTTGTCCTAAATGAATGGATGATTTTATCAGAGGTTAAGTTTTGAAAATTTTATTGCTCGAGGATATTAGAGTTGTTTTCAAACACTTGGCACTTAAAAAGTAGAAATGGTCTTATCTTCAATTCATGGAAATTCTTTTTGGACAGTTGAACATCAGTCTCTTCAAGGGACTCTTGTTTTTGTTTAATATCCAGTTTTGATTCATATAATTGCCTTCATACTTAGCTCTTACATTTTATACTACCTCAATTTGTCTATGAAATATTTTCTGAAAGATAGTGATGGAATAAACCTAGCAATTATGTATATGTATTTTGTCTGAAATAAAATGCAGTCTTTATATCTTTGTCATCCTTCTCAGTTCCAATTAAATAGAGGATATATCCTTGTATGAAGTGAATAATACATATATTTCTTCAGGTGTGTGAAATACTACCCATGAGATGAAATATATTCATAATTCACTCAGCACAAGCAAATTTTATTTTTTATTCTCTCTGGTGTATTGAGTAGCAATATGAAAAACAAATTGAAGTAGCAAATTTCTTTTGGTATTCAGTGCAATGTCACTGTTTATCATTTATGTTCTGCTGTGGGTTTTTTGTGTCTGTTTGCATCAAAAATATTAATAGTAACATAATTGTCTTCACTAATTTAAGGTAAAACAAATGCTTATAAATAAAATTGAAAAAACTAATCACACTGTGGAATTTGAACTAGGTACTCCTGTATGATGGGTGGTTATGTTTCCAACAAGACAAAGTAAGTGACAAAATCGCAGATCAAATTTTCTTCATCATAATGATATTGGTATCTGTTGACTGCAGTGAAAAAATATTTTTGATATTCACTGGAGTGAATTATCAAATTATTGCTCCTGGAAAAACCATGGACTAGTGTAAAATAAAACATGATCCTAACACCATATCTGTTTGTGCTATAAAGATCTGAAACAGGTACATTTTAGTTTGTGTACAAGTAACCTTTTGATAAAGTAATCAAAATTTAGCTGTTGAATTCATTCAGTTTCAGTTGACCTCATTGAAGAATGAGAAATATACTGAATAAACAAACCAGAAGTCTTGATTTGTTGAAAAATGTTTGAATGAAAATTAGTATTGAGGTCAACTGCTCTGGTGGCTTAAGTGGTTATAGTATTTGCTTCGGATGCTGGAGGTCACAGGTTCAAACCCTAGCTGAGTCATACCAGTCTTGTAAATATGGTACTTAGTCTAGCAGCTGGCTCGCTTGGCACTCGGCATTAAGAGGTTAGTGTTAGGACTGGTTGGCCTGGGGTCAGGATAATATGACTGGGTGGAACATGATGCCACATGTCTTTGGCACAATGTTCCAGTGCTAGACATCACCATAATCTGCCACACTGCAGACATCGTAGCAGTATGACTAAAATTTTTAAAGCTATGTTAAAAATCCCAAAAACACAAACACACAGTATTGAGGTTATTTGGACATGACTTCCATTGATGAGCTGGTTTCAGATCGATACACTGTGTGTAGTTCAGTTTGTGTGAGGATCTAACTTTTAATCATCAAATATTATAATAACTGCTAAATATAATGAGCATGCTTGACTCTGCAGCTTAATTGTCTCTGTATCTTTGTCAGCTTTCTTGAGTCTTGATGTTGAGGTTGTAAAGAAAATTTGTTTTTGCCTGTTTTCTTCATGAATTCATATGATGTCTTTGATAATCGGTGTCAACTCCCAGATTCCATCTCTCACGTTATTTCTTTGAATGTAAGTAAATCTGTAAATGTCTCAGAAACTACATGTTATTAGGAATTTCCTAATTTATTATTGTCTTTAAGAAAATCTGGAAATGAAGTATAAACCTCTCTTACAGCCAGTGCATGTACTGTATATCCTTGCATGTAAATATATGTTTCTTATTTTCTTACTGAATGTTTTATATAGAAATTACCACAGTCTTAAAAATGACCCTTTTCTCCAGCTCAAATATATTTCACATATTAATTATTCAGTAAATTCACATATATTATTCAAGTCCTAGACTCTTTTTTGTCAAAATAACATTTTATTTTGCTTTTCAGGTGAATTATCTTAGTCATTTTCTGATAGTTGCCCACTTCCTGCCGATTATGGAAAAGTCGGGGGACGATTGTCGTATTGTTCTTGTCTCTAGCCAAGTCCATCATGATGCCAAATTTGATGCAGAACTGGCTGCAGGCAAGAAGATGAAGGAATATGATGGATTTCAATGCTATGCTAATACAAAACTTTATCAGGTATGAAATAAACCTAATTACTCCATATGTTAATCTTGCTCCATCTGTTCCTCTGATGACTCCTTCCATTACTCTAATTACTCTGTCCATTACACTTATTACTCTTAATTACTCAATCTGTTACTCTGATTGCTCCATCCATTGCTCTAATTACTCCATCCAGTACTCTAATGACTCCATCCATTATTCATATTACTCCATCCACCATAACTGATGAGGTAATTTTAATTGTTCATGTCTGTGTGCTGGCTGAAAAACTTGCAAACTATTTGATGGAATTGAATGAAAGATGGTGACATTATTGAATGCTGTACAATAAATAAATGATTAATTTTTGTGCTTTTATGTTAACAATTAACATCGTGAATAATGATAACTTTATATGCAGTCAGGAGGTTTACAGATTTGCCTTCCCATAAAATCAATTAGTTGAAGAGACTCTTAAAGGTCTCATTGGTCAAATAGTATTTTCATTCTCTGTTATCATTAAGGAAATGAGGTGTGGGCATGTGCAGGATTTTTTTTCTTCAGATGCTCTTCAGTGGAGCTCTAGATCAGTGGTTCCCAACCTTTTCGAGTATGAGGACCTCTTCTTAACTTTCCAAATGATTTGGCACACCCCGACATGCTAATGGTTGTACTTTTAGACTTCCTTGGAATAACCCTGCAGACCCCCAGGGTTCCATGGCCCACTGGTTGGGAAACACTGTTCTGTATGTGCATTTTAAGTACATAAATTGGTTAGAAACATCGACAGATATTTAAGCATTGAATCGATGGTCATATTGATATATTGGTGTTTTTGCCAAAAGTGTTTTGATTGTGCCAAAGTAAAATTGGTGTTGATCTTACATTCATAAATAAAAAATTGCTAGAAATCAAAAGTAATTTTTCCCATAGGATACTTGTAAATTAAAGAAGTTCTTTGACAAATGTACCTCTAAGTTTTCAAGTAATGATTATCCATAACATTTAACAAATTAATACATATGTACATTAGCTGCACACTAGTCACAGCACATGGTGCTAGTGATTGCATAAAATGAGTACAGAGGTGCAAATTGAATGTTATTTCTTTGTTATAAATGGTGTTATAATGAAAGCACGTACACTAAAGTCACAGTATAGAGATCATCACCTGTAGTTGAAAAGAAGAAATGGTCTTATGATCTTGAATTCCTGAAAATTTCTCTTAGATATTAAAGTATTAGTCCCCTCGAGGAACCTTTGTTTATTTTTAGCATGGATGATTTCTATAGACAGCCTTTTACATATTTTTTACAGCCTTATAAATCTTGTCCAGATGATCACATGCACCAATCAAGGGAGACAATTAAAAAGAAATTAGAGAAATTAAAAGTCTCTCTCTATAACAAACATGCAAACTTTATTGTTGGAATTAATTTACAACCAAGGAGCATAGCATTTGCTTTTGTCAAACTGGATTGGTGTCAGAATTTTTAATTTAAAATCAGCAGTCTCTTATGTATGGATTTTTAAACAAAATATAATTAAAATTGGACAAGGCATGATTTTGTGGATAATTGATCGTGTACATTTTACCATCAGATAATGCAGATGCACAGCCTGGATCATGTTCTGGAGGAGACAACACGTACAGTGGACATACTGGCAGTACATCCTGGCAGACTGGATGCCCAAGTATTTGAAAATGACCCTCAGTATGGGGGCTTCAACTGTCGCATATGCTGCATGTCCTGCTGTGGTAAGTACAGTTTTCTCAAATGAATCTGACACATAATATTGTCCTGTAGTCTTTGGATAAACCCACGTGTAATGATGCCTCTTAAAAATGTGGCTCATATGAACCATAGAAGTGGCCCATGTTATAAGTGAACACACCTTATACTGATTCAGTATATTCCCAGGCTGTCATCATAGTATAGTGATGCCTCTTGATAATGTGGTTCATGTAAGCCACAAAAGTGACCCATGTTATAAGTGTATCCACTGTATACTGAGGTACATTCTTTGGCTGTCATCTTAATATAGTGATGTCTCTTGATAATGTGGTTCAGGGGAGCCAAAAAAGTGGTGTGTGTTTTAAGTGGATCCACCTTTTACTAACTTGAAGGTATATTTCAAGGCGCTGTCATCATATTGCTGGTAAAGTATTTAATGCAGTAAAATTATATTATATTAAATACTTTAAATGTGAAACATAGAAAATTATTGATGTGCTATTTTTTAACATTTTTTTCATTCCAGTATTTTCATACGTAAAAAAGATATCCTTGTTTTTACACATGTAAAAATACAAGATTTCCCATCATGTCATCTGTCATAAATAAATTTTACTTCATGCAAGAACAATGAGCATTTTGTGAGCTTTGGCAAAATACAGAAATGACATTGCCTTTCGGGTTTGGAAATGGCATTATCTTTCAGGCATGGAAATGACTTTACCTTTCAGGCACAAAAATGGCATTAACTTTAAGGCAATGAAATGGAATTAACTTTCAGGCATGGAAATAGCATTAACTTTCTGGCATGGAATTTATTTTATCTGAGGATATTTGACTAGCCACTACTTGCTTCTTTAGAAAGTTAGATCCCCCTGTACTCTGTTGTCAGCAATGTTAAATACCCAGTGTTCTAAAGCTCTTTTCCTAGTCATTACATCACCAAACGAGCCTTGGTGTGTTGTCAGATATATATATATATATATCAGATAGATGGGTAAATAATGTACAAAATGTCAAGAATGCAGTTGATTGCAACTGACTGGATCATGCAGAAGTTACTGTTTTCCTCGGTTGCTTTATATTTGCTATGATCAACGTATGATTAATATTAAAGTGAACTTAAGTGCATGCTGAAAAGTGAGTTTAATCTTCTAAGCTCTGACTCAGAAACAAGATTGGTATAGAAAATTGTCCATTCCTGTATGTTAAGTAATGCATAGATTTCATCTCATGGCACAAAAAAACCCCAACAAATTTTAACTTGTGGCTTTGCTGTTTGTGAAAATAAATATCATTATTTTAAACCATATGATATATATATAGTCAACATAGGAAATGAAAATATCCTCCATATATTTGTCCAAGACCTAAAATTAAGTAAAATACATGAGGTAACAATACTGAAACAAAAGCTAATTAACTGGTACAGTACTCCCTCATTATAAGGCACCTTAGTATAGGGCAGTCTCTATTATAAGGACAGTATGGTCACAGAACCCCATTTCATTATTTATTTGTAATATTATATATAAAATACCTCAGTATTAAGATGACCTTAACTATAATGCAATCCACTTGTATGACTCCATTGAATAGTGTTATTGTATGAGAGTATTCTAAAGGGATCCAGTATAATAAGAGCCCTTATAATGAGTGTCTGCTGTATTGGAGAATAATGAAGTGACAGTTGCATGAATGGAAGTCAAATTATTGGTAGTATTATGTTCATAAGAATACAGTCAAGTGCCTATATATCTGGACACTGGTGGATACAGATTTTATCTGGATAAATATCAATACATTGTTCCCCATTTATACTGCTGCCCACAGTAGTCATAAAAGTGACCTCCATTGTATGTAGTGAATGAGCCTCCCAGGCAGGTCAGTTGTCAAATTTGTCATGCTTATGATGATTATGAGATAAAACAAAATAAATATATATGTTGACAGAAGCACAAGGTCCCAACTTGAACAAGTCCTTTGTTTTCTAATCATTTATGTCAACAAGCAGTTATTTCAGACCCATACTTTGTTCCACAATTATGTGATGTTGCCATTGCATCATCAAATGGGCATTGGTTTTGTTCTGCAAAGTTAGCTTTTTAGTGCAACTTAATAATGCATGCATCCTTCTTTTAAACAAGCTGGTTACAATCTTCAGTAAACACAATGCAGGAAGTCAAAACCAAACTTGAATAAATGCAATGAAATCTGGTCAGTTGTTGCACTGTCCAAAGTGATCAGTGATTGGAATATGTTGTGCCATGAAAGTTTTCTTTTCTGCAGGAAGAAAGGTAATTTTTATTCATGCTTACATGGATATCAACAGCAGCATAAAACGCAAATTAAATTTACAGTATCTTGAAACTAAATATCTGGCTATTAAGGAAATTGAAGGCACGGCACCTAGCAAGAATATTTGTGAAAATTTTCATTTAAACATAGCACCCTGTCAGGATGGATGAAAACTACAGAATAAACTACACTGAAGGTAACTGCACTCCCCAAAGGAAGAAGCAGAAGACTGCTAAATTTGCTTTGGTCCAAATGTATTTTGTTTCAGAAGAAGGCATGAAAGATGCCATATTTGATAACAAAACTGTTATTGAGTCTGAAACGCCACCTTTGTCATGTGTTTCATGCAGAGGCCTGTTTTGGTTTGATGAGATCTTTTTCACAATCGAGCTCACTGGCAATATCAGAAGAAGCACATAGTCACTTGGGAAAGTTGCAGCATCTTATCTGGAGAGTCCCAGAACAGCCGTGAAGGCTAAAGCAGAAGAAGCATGCATACAATTCAGAACTAGTCTCATTATCCCCCATCCCATCTCATTTTGCTAAAAACAATTTGTTTTATTAATTTTAATTATTATTGTATTGATTATGTTGTACATAATCTCATTTATATGTATTTTACACTGTTTAGTCTGGAATTTGTGAGTGCATAGGTTCTACTTGTAATTAATTCATAACTTTTTAACAGGTTTTCATTTCCTAAGTTTTCATTTTCTTATGCATAGCCTCATCCACTTGGTAGCCTCAGTAAGAAGAACATGTTTGTTGCCTCATGCATACCAGAATCTAGTCCAGCAGCATGCAAATAGCACCTACAGGTACTCCCTGAGATATGTAAACTGCAACATATGTAAACTTGCAGATACGTAAATGAACTGTAATCATGTGCACAGACTGTTTTTTGATCCTCGAATGGAATCCACCTGCAATATATAGTTCCGCTTCTCTCATATACATGTGTAAATCATTTCTGTTAGATTTTTGTCATAATCTTAAGAATTTTTATTGTGTTTTTGTTTATTTACCCTTCACCATGATGTCATTTATGAAACTACCCATATGTGGCCTAGTAAAACCCAACTTATGACAAAATACATATATATAGAGGTCCCAGGAACATAACCCTTACATTTCTCAGGAAGTACTTGTATACAGCCATGTGCTACTGGTGACAATGAATATCACAGTGAATTGTTCAGCAACACATGTTGGTTGACAATGGGATATAGTTTAAATAAGTACTTTTTTATGTGTTTTCTAACTGGATGTGACTGATGCATGAATTTTCTAATATGTGACCTATACATGATTTCATGGAATTTTTCTTATACCTGTGCAATATTTAAAGCATTAGGGATTGTATTAAACAGAGGTAATACAAATGTAAGTTGTCAATATACAGGTGTATTTCAAACTGGTTTTGTCATCATTTAATCAAAATATCCATGGTTGTCTTTTGCAAACTGTAAAACCTACTCGCTGACAACTTGTGTGTGCAAACTGTTGTCCATCCCTCCCTTATCTTGAGATCCTCTTATTTTGACAGTTTTACCTCAGGCCAAAGGATGCAAAATAAATGGGTAGTAGTTTACAAAAGTAGCAATGGTAAAAGAAAATGAGATCAAGTAAACAGTATTCATATTGACACAAACATTATAAGAAGAATGTTGGCATACTAAGGGACTTTAGAGTGGGAACATTGGTATACTTAGGGATTTATGGAGTGGTGACATTGGCATACTAAGGGACTTAATGGAGTGGAAACATTTGTATGCTTAATAAATTTATGGAGTTGGGACATTAACATGGGTGCCTGCAGCATGGGTCAAGGGGGGAATCATACTGCATATATATATATATATATATATATATATATATATATATATATATATATATCAGGGGTCAAGCTAGACTTGAATTTTAGGGAGAAGTGAATTCTCCTTTTGGACAGAACAGGAAGAAGTGAGAGCTCAACAGGGAGAAGTGGACGCAAAGCAAGAAACACTATATGTGTGTGTGTGTGTGTGTGTGTGTGTGTGTGTGTGTGTGTGTGTGTGTGTGTGTGTGTGTGTGTGTGTGTGTGTGTGTGTGTGTGTGTGTGTTCTTTTATTTGAATTATGCCCTCTATTTCCCAGTATTCATATTTGCATTTAGCATTGGATTTAAGCAATACTTTATTTTAAAGTAGAAAATTCTCTGAGTTATTTTGGCCATATGACTTGAAAAGAGAATAATAGAAACAACATTGTAACAAATTTTAACTGAGTAACCAGATAACATTTATTGTAAATGCAAGTTAGTAAAAATGCTTAATCAACTACCCTTAATCAATTTTTAAAAAATACTTTAATAAAGTTCACAAGAATGGCACTTTGAAAGAGTTCTAAAATCCTTTGAAACAACCCCTGTACCATGTACATGAGGGCAAATGCACACGTGTGTTCGGATCATACTGTTTGCCCTAATTTCTTTGTTGCGAATAAAACATTACTGTAACTATTTATACATAACACTAAAATGAATAAAATTACAGACATTGCTCCTTTATAGTCTGTATATGAACTGCACCCTTTTTTCCAACCGAATCAACACAGACATGTGAGTGCATCTACTTTTAGAAGGAGCGATTTTCGTAATGTTACCGCTCACTTTATATAGCTTCATTTCTACAGTCCATTGATAGGATTGCACATTTTTGGGGGTTCTTTTTTATTTGTCTATATACTTGTAGTAATTTTAGGCATTGGCTAGATAGAAAAAGCTGCGCTCCTTTTTTCAGTATATTCACAAATACGAGTCAAGTCAGAAAACAACTTTGACCATACGGCGCTTCTCGCAAATTCCACAACATAGCATTGTTTCTTATGTTTCTGACCTATATAATTGCATTTAAAGTTAAATCTCAAATAACATAATACCTAGGCTTTGCTTTCCATGAATCGTATTTTTTTTAAATATATTCGCACGATGATTTTCGAAAACAGACAATCAAATAAACTTTAAACTGGTACTTCCATACACAGCGATGTATTTTCCCCGTTACTGGTTCACTTACAGTTTCAAACTAATTTTATGACAAAATAGTCTACAAGAGGCATTTGAAATATCCAGATCACTGATTCTGTTCTTAAAACACAAAATTGTTATTTACATACTATTGTTCAAGTTTCGAAACACAAGTTTGTATGTTTTTATCATTAAGGATAACATGCGGAAATCAGGCAATGATAGTTGCTAACCGACTCCGGAAAGGGTTAATGGTCAATCAGCTATCAAAACAGCTATTAAAAGCCTGTGAATGTGCAAGAGTTTGTTTGTCAACGTAATTGACAACAAAACTAGGCCTAGCTACTGATGGCTTGATGCATACATTTCGCTACAACACAACACTGGAACTAACCTGGCTGAGGCGAGGGGGACATCTCAAAACGATATGGTAATGTATCTCAAAAAAAAAATAAAAAATCACAGGGCGAAGTCGTTTTCGCTTTCCTAACAGAAGAAGGCGAAGTTTACATATTTTAGGCGACTTTGTCGTCCACTTCGCCTGGTAGCCTGACCCGATATATATATATATATATATATATATATATATATATATATATATATATATATATATATATAAAATTCCTACAAGTTTAATCATGCAAATGAAGCTGAAAATGTGTCACAAGATTCTGTTTAAAACGCTTAATAAATGCAGTAAAACCTGTCTTGAAAGACCACTGCTATGTGAGACCACCTGTCTTGAGAGACCACATTCGTAATGTACAAATTTATTGGTTATATAGGATTGTGACCTGTTATGGGAGACCACCTGTCTTGAGAGACCATAATTTTTTGGCAAAAGAGGTGGTCTTTCAAGACAGGTTCTACTGTATTAACTTTAGTTTCAGACTGCTTCTTGTACTAACTCTCCCGGCTGTGACTGACCCCCCTCACCCGAAAATCCTGACCCCCCCCAACAAAGTCCTGACCCCCCCTGCAAAAATTCCTGTGGGCACCCATGGACATTGATATTCTTAGGGATTTTATGGAGTTTGGACATCGATATTCTTAGGGAGTTTATGGAGTATGGACATTGATATATTAAGGAGTTTATGGAACAGTAACATTACTCTACTAATGGACTTTATGGAGTGGGATCATTACTAAGGGACTTTATGGAGTCAAGACTTTGTTAGTATATAAAGGGATTTTATGAAGTGGGAACTGGACTTTATGGAGTGGGACATTAGTATACTAGGGGACTGTGTGGAGTGGGGACATTGGTATACTAAGGGACTTTATCTAATGGTGCTGCTGTAATATATTATCAAGAAATATTTTACCCTTAAGAGTCTGGAGTCTGAGTTGTTAATTCAAATAATTTTGTTATCTTTCTACTTTGTTGTTGTTGTTGTTGTTGTGGGGCTTAACGTCATTTTTCAGCACACTATAGGCTATACATGGCGGCCAGTATTAATGGTGGAGGAAGAAACCGGGAAATCACCAGAAAGAACCACCAACCCACGAGAAGCTACTAGCAAGCTTTCTCACATATGTGAGATTTTGCCAAATCCTAGACTCGAACCCATGCAGACAGAGGTGCGATGGCAGTGATCCGTAACAGAGAGCGCTTTAGACCACTAGGCCACTTGGGGCCCCTTTCTACTTTGATGACATGGTTATCAGTGACTTAAAAATATAAAGATGAGAAAATGTAAAGAGGAAGAGAGTATGTGCAGTTATCATAATGGTTGTTCCTGTTTGGTTGGCATGGTAACAGAAGAACAAGCATCCAGATTTTTCAAAAAAGCAAAATGTACACAGCTGTATGGTTTATGTACATTTGGAGGTATATACGTAATTGCAGGTTAAATATTTATGTTAATTATTTTTGTTTTCATTAAAACACTTCTTGCAATATTTAATTGGTTTTGAATGAAAATGGTGCAAATTTGACCAACAACATATACATAATTTTGTCAAGAAGTTTTGAAAACCAGACTTAGTCACAATTGGTCATTGCTTGGCTTGCATTTTTGTACTTCTTGGAAATTATGAACATGATGACAAGTGCAAGAGAATTTTGACCAAACTTTGCATTTAGTTGCATTCCAATAAAGAAGGTGATAGTTATCACTCAGACATAGATTTTGAAGTCAAAATAGGTCTTTACTGAGGACTGTAGCTGTGCTGGCATATGAACATGCTAACACAAACAAGTATGAATGGATTTTTCTCATTTAGCCCAATTTGTGGGTATATTTGGAGAAACCTTCATTAATGCTGCTTCATTAACATTTTTCTTCCCAAAACAATACTTAGAGATTTAACCAAACTAGGCATGTTGTTATAGCTTGATGTTTCTGAGACAAGCTCACTGACCTCCAGTCCATGTTGTTAAGATCAAGGTCAGAGGCTGTGGTAAAGGATTTTGTTCTGCACTTATATGTTGTATCTTGTGAATGTGTTACCTGAAACATAAGAAAATTTTGTAACCAAGTTTGGGATATTGCAGTTTCTCAAAAATATCCAAGACAGTTTCTTTACTTGGGAGATAAAAGAATGACATAGACTTATCTTGGGACTCTTGGAAAAAAATTTTCAGCTTCTAGATCATCAGCCCTTCAGAGGGACTCTTGTTTTAGCTTTAACATAGTTGTTTCATCACCTTGTGATGTCACACAAGGGAGATAATTATGTCTGAGGACCTGAAAGATCCTGCATGCACTTTAGTTGTGTAAGTCAACATATACAATTTATGTTAAGTATGAAACACTTGGTCAAAAATGATATTTTGATTGCAGGCAATAATGTAGATTTAATATTTTGTTCCAGGTAAATTGCATTCTACTGAGGAAGGGGCAGTAATAGCTGTGTACACTGCCCTGAGCCCCACTCTCAAGGGGACTAGTCGGGGATACTACCTCAACCCTATGGATGGACCCACCTGGCCCTCGAAAGGGGCAAGGTATGTTACAGATATTCATTTAGATGTTGGAGTACAAGTATAAATCATTGGAAAGTATTTATAATAAACTCAAATTCAGCCAATACAACAGTAGAGCAAATTAAATAAACAGTAGATTTAGGTCCGAATTAGGCATTTATTTTTTCTTCACAGATATAGAATCATATAGTAAATTAAAACACAAATATAATTGCAGAATATAATTTTGTTTGATGCATGAAATTTCCCACCCTTCAGATTTTTTAAGCAAATATGGCAGAATGTCTTGCATTGGTAGGAAAGTAAAATAATTCCTAAAAATAATTTCTCAGGTTGAATAATTTTGTTAACAAAGCTATAAGAAACTATGGAAATCTAAAATGTTGCAAAGTTAAAATGCAGTAGATTTTCAAATTTCACCAATAAAATAAACTTTGCCATAATTTAATCTGAAAATAAATATATCTGTTTTTAAGAAATACTTAGTTCAAGCTCCATGATGGTACATGTGTGCTTAATCACTTCATCAGACATGTAATTTCCTTAGCTGTTTAAATTTACCTGGGCAAGTAAAAAGTTCAAAAATGTTATATTCTGTTATGTATATTTGTATTCCACAATGCTTGGGTTGTTTTTAGGCGCTTCATCTGTCACCATCATTTTAATAAGTCAGCTTTAAGTTTGAATGAATGTCTCGAAGCTGTTGTACTGGTTATGACTTAGTGATGCTTGAGTTTTAGCTTTAATGGTCACAGACAAAAAAAGCTTTGGTCCAAAGTACGGAGTCTACAACGATACTAAAAACAGAAAATAAACCAAAACAAAAAAATTGTCAGCAATTAATTTCAGTCCCAAGAATGATCACCGTGAATGCTGTAGCTCCATTCCCACCAAAGAAACGTACATGACTAAGCACCTGGCATTACTGTACTCTATATAGAAATGTAAATAATCATTATTAAATTTAAAGAAGGAATGAAAATACATACCATGCAGCATATGTGTTCTCAAATTACTAATTCAGAATAAATATGTTTCATAATATACAATGCTAAATGCCTTATGAGTTGAGAATATGGAAATGAGGTGGGATGTAAAACGAGGGGAAAAAGTTGCCACTTGTATGGTACCTTGACTATTTATTTAGGCACCTTTATTTGCAACAAGATAGCGCATCGTTTATTTGCCAATCAGTTGCTGCTGCTTACATAATACAGCAGAGGATGGTTTCTTTGAATTATGTTGGCAGGGCAGTCCTTTTTGCAAGATAATTGCATCGCTAAGGATTAAGTGTTAAGTAGTCATGCTGGCACTCTTGCTTGTTTACTTAAGATAACCTTTAGCTGTTGTGTTAGTTTGGCCACAGCTAACCAGAATATGAAAATAAGGCATGTCCTGAAGAAAATAAGGCAAACCACAGGGAGAAACGGCTTGTCCTTTGAGAATTTCACCCATATTGGACCTGGAAGATATTTAGTGAAAATGAGGCGTAAAAAATGCCATGAAAAACGTTCCAATTTTAGATACCAATCTCCATATTTTTATATTCAGTCTCCCTAACTAGCTTTTGAAAAGTTGACAGGTATGTCTATGTGTGGTCCCTGTTTTTTCATCCATTGCCACTGTTTAAAAGTTATAACTGAGTTTTGTACAAATTATTTTTTTGTACTTTGAAAAACATGTTTTTGCATATGAAAAATTAAATACATGGGATGTTTTTATTACATATTTTTTTATTACTGCTGTGACTGTATATATAAAATTTTATTTAAAAAAATATTCAGAAATGTTCCTGTACCTTTTACCTTTGACATTCCAGATGCTTTGGATTGGCAAAATAAATACAGTTTCTTTCTTTTCAGAAACAAAAAGCTACAAGACCAACTGTGGAAATGTACACTGGAGGTTCTCAAGGATTATTTGACACCTGAGGTCCGTTGTGCCCTCAATATCAGCTGATTTGAGTTGGAAGAAAAATTTTCAAATCTCAGTATATGATGGATTCATATATAGAAATGTTGTTTATACTGGTAGATACATTATTCTGTATGTTTTTAACTTTTTTTAAAAAATACCTGTGATATCTTCCCATTTTTAGGAATATGGCTTAATTTCATTAACAAAATAAGCTCAAATGTGGTACTCTTTTGTGTAGGGAACATTTTTCTCCTTCATTGCATATACAACTTTATCTATGACTGTCTTTGCCAGAAGTTTGTTCTCCACACATTACCGTTGAGAAGAAATAATGCCTTACCATAATTTCTAGTTTTTTGTGCCTCTGCCATATAAGTAGTGTGACCCTTGTCTGTCTATCTGTCACAGATTTGCATTTATTTTCAATAACTTTTGAAAGACCGTGAAATTAAATTAAATTTGGTATGTGGCTTTTTATTAAGATTTGATACTTTTTATTTACTAGGTTTTTAAACCATATGGTCATGTATAACAGCTGATTTTAAGTTTCATGTAAAAAGAATAACTTTCTACATGGCACAATCAGTAATTTTTGCCGAGTTCTTATTTTTATATAGTAATGCAGGGATAAAATTGTCAAATCACAAAATGAAGTTTCATTCTTCAATTAGACAAAAGAAATCAGAAGGAATTACTGTTTTTATCCCCATTATTTTTGTTCATTCTTTTAGTTTTAATTAAACTTATTTCCATATAGCTTACATTTTGTTGCCAATGTAGATCTAATCTCATATGAATTATAGAATTACATTTTTGTAATTTAATATGATTTTAGGACAATTATGGAGTCATTCCTCATGCATCATTTTTAAAACAACCTATTTTGTAATAGGAAATTCACTGTTCATTTCCTTAAATACTCATATACAGGATTTTTCTCTCCATTATAACAATATTAGGAAAATTTGTTGAAAACACATTTGTGAAAAAAATTCCCAGAAATGTCATTCATTGTAGCTCCATGTCGCAAGACATATCACATTATGTTGAATCTTCCAGTGACAGTAAGAAAGAGTAATTGCAGATGAGTTTGAATTCACATACACATGATCAAACTTCTTCCATCTACCAGCAAATGTTGTTAGATTTATTTATTTAAACATTATTAATTAATTAATTAATTAATTAGAATTCTGACTGATGACCAGACTCTAACCAGGCTACCGTATAAGTCAAGTACAATTGCACACTGCACAGAATGAGATATGTGATTGCAATAATGTGCCAGCAGATCTGGGTCTATATAGTTTGTTAGGAGTAATCAGTAGAAGAAACAACATAGACCAAGATCTGCTGGTACATTAATCAATAGCAGGTCAGGGTCTGTGCAGTTTGTAGTTGGACTACACTTCCAGGCAAGTATATACAATATTTTGAAACATTACAAATTTATGCTTGCAGTGATAAGCTGGTCTAACTACAGTGGCAGCTTGGTTTCATTGGTCAGTCATCTGGATACTTTTTTTTCATCATCTACAAAATTTGTGTGAGTGTGATTTGGATTTTTAACATCATAGCTTTAATAGTTTTTCAGTTATATTGCTACGATGTCTGCAGTGTGGCAGTTTATTGTAATGTCTAGCGCTGGGGCATTGTGCCACAGACATGTAGCATGATGTCCCACCCAGTCACATTACCCTGACACCAGGCCGACCAGTCCTAACACTAACATCTTAGCACTGAACACCAAGCGAGGCAGCTGTTAGTACCATTTTTTTGTATGTCTTTGGTATGATTCGGCTGGGGATCGAACCCACAACCTCCCCGCATCCAAGGCAGATGCTCTATCCACTAGGCCACCAGAGCAGTCTTCTACAAAATTTAAATGTTATAATAAACCACTATCTTCTGTCCAGGTTTCAAGAATTTGTCACCATATATTATTCTTCTATATAATGTGGCTAAATATTATAAACACTTTGATGCCATGATAAAGGCTGTGCAAATTGATAAACTTGATTATCTTGATGTGATGCGATTATGATTTTTAACGTAGCTTTAACAGTTTTTCAGTCATATCACTATGATGTCTGCATTGTGGCTGTTTATAGTGATGTCTAGCACTGGGGCATCATGCCGCAGATATGTAGCATGATGTCCCACTCAGTCAAATTATCCTGACACCAGTCTGACCAGTCCTAACACTAACCTCTTAATGCTGAGCACCAAGCGAGACAGCTGTTAGTACCATTTTTGTAAGTCTTTGATATGACTCGACCGGGGATCGAACCCACAACCTCCCGCATCCGAGGCGGTGATTATCTTGCATTGCAGTACTAATAGGTGTGGTCATCTTAGATTTGTAAATTCTACAGCTCTAAGACATAGTCATCACATTTCTATATTGTAAATTCTCTGGGACTTTGTATTAAATTTTATTTTGTAAATTTCAACAGTTTAACTAATTTTTAAGTTTCTCTCTACATTTTTTTCTTTTAATTTTTTTTTTCACATACCATTTTTTGTTTCATCAGTCAAAGTGATTACCATTTTATTTCATTTATTTTGTTATGCAAGTTTTGTTGACTTTACAGGGTTGTTGAGTGATATTAATTTTTAGTGATATTAGTTTATGTTTTACTTAGAATTACCAGCATTGATATTAACCTAAGGTTGCAAATTTCATTCATGCATACATGTCTATTTGATTAGTTCCAATTCTGTCATGCATTGGTATGTATAACCACACACACATGTTGCAACATAGGACTCGTGCTTTTAATGCGGTTGATAATTTGAATGTATCAATCAATATTTTGTCATCTTCTTCAGGTCTCATTACCTGTTTGCAGAAGTCAGGGTTTAACAAATCTTAGTCCTATAGCACAGGGACCATCAAGATGCCAGGTTTGGGCTATATTATGTTGAATTTAGTTAGCTCAAAAGATTACTGAATGCTACAATGACTTGTTCTGCATTTTTTTCTTCAAAGTAAAATTAGAAAAATACTTTACAGGAGTAACACTGAACAGTCCACAAATGTGGTAAAGACGGCCTCACTTTATCTCCATGATTCTTCTTTGCAGAATTATATGGTGTAAAGAATCCATGATTACATGTGGTATGCACCAATGGAAAGATGTAGAGCAGAAAGACATTTCTACCAGCCAGGATTGAGTTTTAGTGTAGTAGAGCCTGCTCATATTCTCCCAGTGACTTTGAGGAAAATTGGGCAATTCAATATTAATTTCCCCATCATTAAAGTAGTACTGTGTGATTGGATATGATAGTCACTTACTGTTATATGAAATATCTCCAATTTTATTCAGTATAGGTACTTAATGGGGTTGAAAATTGCACATTTTAGGGATTTTCATGCATTGTTGAAAGAGTACTGGTATGACCTTTAATTATAGAAAGATCAGCTTTGCCATGCAAATCTTTTTACTGATTCAGTTTCTCCATTTTTCTCAGATCAGTTAGAAAATATATACGTGTTGATGGTAATTATTTTGATAAGGGGTGGCTTCAAAGGTGAGAGAGTACCTTTCTAATTCCATTGCCAGTACCTGTTTAGTGCAACTTTGTTTCTGCAGCCGAGGCTCACTTGAATACAGGGTCTTAGCTACCATGTCTTGAATTGATTTGAGCTGTGAAAAATTTAGTAAACATCTACGGGGTACCTGTTGATCTTAAAGATCATTACCTGGTTACTCTATCAAAGGAAATGTGTACATACCTGAACTACTTTATTATAGGTTGATGCTGGCATGATTGGCATGCAAAAGTTTATTTTTTCAGTGCCTAAAATATACAAGCCAGGGTGTGTTTTGCAAGTCAGATCCATCCGAAGGGGTGACTTGTCATCAGGGAGCCAGAGTTGCCTTGTGAAAAATTAAATAAGGTCAACTGGATCAATAGATAGATAGGGAGATAGGAAAATAACAACAAATCTATATAAAATGTACTTGTATTATTCAGTGGAATATGTCTCAAAAATATTATCAATTTACACTTTGTTCTAATTAAATCCACTAAAAGACCAAAATGCTTGACATTTTAAATCCATTTATATGATAAAGCCATGAATTTAGTTATAGGTTACAGTGTGTAAAAGAAGTTCAGAATGATTCAGTTCACAATATCCTTTAATATATAAATTGCACGCATATACAATAAACATTCAGTGTTTAGTCCACTTTTTTTTTAATTCGTAGACTTTCATAGTATGTTATCTGGTGTAGAGTTCAGGAATTCATCCTTATTGTCTTTTAAAATTCTGAAATCCTCCATCATTATCTAATAATTGTTATGGTCTAGTCATTGTAAATATCATCCGACTCTCTTTCGTTGGCATTACTGTCATATGTCAATACTTACATAGAGTCTGCTCCTGTTTGATCATACAGTAGGTGAAATCTATCAAAGGTTGCAATTGAATACATGTCATTTGTTTGGTAAGATCAAATAACTACCCTCTGTTCCTTGCCACTGAACAAGTATCACTTGCAGCTCAATCAAACAGTTGTCACATGGGAAAACAAGCTAAGAGATTAAGGTCAAACATTTACTGGAAGAGGCAGAACTCTACTTGGCACTGAACAAGTACATTATAATTGTGGCTTAATCAAAAAGATTGTTAACTTGAAAACAAAGTGAGTCCTGCCTTTACAAGCAAAGGGCTTATGGGGCTATGCACACAGGTAGAAGACTTGTATATGGTAAACGGGTACCTTGTGGCTCATTTTGTTACGTGGTTTATTATCAGTGGGTGGGTTCACTGCGCTATAATTGAGGTACCTTATATACTTGGTTATAAGCTGAATCCTACTGCAAACAACACAGACCAAGATTTGCAATCACATAATACATGGCAGATCTGGGTCTGTGCAGTTTGCTACAAGTAATCAGTTGAACAAACAACATAATCCCTAATCAGCCAGAACATTATGCAAGAGCAAATCATGGTCTATCTTGTTTGCACTTGGACATATGAGTATATACTGTAGCTAAGTTGGTTTCTGCATAATACAATGTCTAATTAGAAAATATTTTACAAAAGAAGAATACTGTAGATTCACAACTTGTTTTTGTCTTGTTCTAATTTTGTTGTTTCATGCTACAAACCACAAATTTAAGATCAACAAAACAAAGTTTCCTCTGTGGAAACAATAGGACCCTTCTTGCAATCTAAAATTGATTGGTGCTTAACAGTTTGGTAAGAAGCTGAAGTAATGTAGTAAATGGGTTTTGAAGTATACTTGCTACTGGTAGATTTAATAGATATGTTCCTGTTTATGTAGAGGACCTTGGTTCAAGTCAAAATGGCAGCAGTGCTTTCATTCATTCCTGTTACAACTGTACAGACTAATCTTCAGTAATAGTTCCCACCCTCAATGGCTGCATCTCAGATCCAGCCAGATTTGAATTATCTGCTTGCCTTATTAAGTTTACATTTTCCTTTCCTTATATCATCATAATTCATCCCTTTCCTTTGCTTGCAGTTTAAGGATTTGAAGTCACATTTCTAATCCATCGGCATCAGACTATGAAATCTTTGAAAAAAGGCCACCATTTTTCAATTTGTTGAATCAGATACTCTATAGTTTATATACCATACACAATCAATTATGAGTCCAACTGTAAATAACATAGACCCTGACTTGCCATTTGCATAATGCACTGGCAGATCAAGGCCAGTGTTGTTTCTTCTACTCCAAACAAACTGCAGGGTCACAGATCTGCTGGCACATACAGATCTGGGTCTTTGTATATTGCATTTTGATTCAACTTATTAGTAAGTATATATGGTATATAGATAGGAATCAATCCTTATTATCAAGTATGTACAGTATATACCAATCAAATGTTCCATAAGCACCTGTGGATAGTGATGCTTGGTGGTCTTTCAGCTTTGTGACACCATAATTATGAATTATTGAAGTATTTATTCAATGCCGATAATCAACCATGTTCTACACACTAGTAAGAATTTTTTTATCTGTCATCCATAGATGCCATTGTTAGGAAAATCTGTGAAAAAAGATCATATTTTTTTAGCCATGTTGCTTTAGAACTTTAGTTTTTCTAATTACATTATTTGGTCATTTTTGTTTTGGTTGTAGCTCAGTATAGATTACTTACTTTATCCAGGTATGTTTCATACAGTTTATTTTTATATACTTTATCCAGTTGTTTTTATCTTGGTAAGTGTTAATATTTGTCATTTTGCTTTAACATTTGGTGTTACTTTGATAATCTTAAAGAAGGAGAAATTTTGTTGTTACATACTTAATCTGTGATATCTGTCCTAGAGATTTGCATGTGTTGTGTTACACTAGGTTTTATGTTTTGATCCACTTTACATGCATTTACTGTATATATCAGATTTATAGGACAGTAAATGTTAATAGACTGAAAGATTTTTTTATTTCAATCATTACATAACCTACAGATCCCACAATGCTGGGCAATGAACATCAGTTGGTTGTCATTTAACATGATACTGGATGTACTCTTAAGTCGAGCCTAGGTGCAAACCCAAATACGCTATTGCATATTGCGCCGACAGCTCTGGTTCTATGTACTTTGTTAGGAGTAATCAGTAGAACAAAAAAATTATACTCAGATCTTCTGGCACAATACTCAGCACCACAGATTGGGGTCTGTGTTGTTTACAGTGGATTTGACTTATAAGTGAGTATATATGGTAATGGAATACTTACTGAAACATAATTCCCACTTGTTTCAATTTTTTTTTAGTTATCTCATATAATGGTTCCAATAATTCCTGCACAAATACTACAAAGGGACTAACACTTAAAGAGTTTTAGGGGCTACCAACTTAGGCTGCTAATTAGTCCATATTATAATTAGAAATTTTTACAACAGAATTCTCTCTGTTAGAAGTTACTTTGGTAAATATTTTTCCAAATTTGTCAAATTGTTTCTCAAATGAAGGGCACAAGCCCCTTTTCCAATCACCCTAGCAAAATCCTTGGTACTGTACTGGAATTTGGAGCAAAATTAAATGTGGCACATTATTGTAGTTTATAAAGTTTACGGCCTAATGATAACCATTTCACGACTTGAGACAATCATTTAACGATGTACATGTACATTGGTTTTAGGTACTTGTGTGCACAAGTAACCCTGTATAATTTATATTATGTTTAATCATACATGTATGTAACCTGTGTACATGCCAGTTGAAGGAACACCAACAGCTTGTGACAAACTGGTTTCATTTAACATAAAATGCATTTGGGTAGAAAAGAAGCTAATGATTTTGGGGTCTAAAGGTCAAGATTACTGTGACTGAAAGAAGAAAAATGGTTTCTGCACATTAATATCAATTCTACACCTCATATCCAGACCAAACTTTGTGGATGACTTGCACTTAGAACAGGTCACCAGGCCTGCCACATTTAGGGTTGGAAGGTGATGGTGATTGTGACTAAAAGAAGATAAAAGAATTGAAAATCCAGATGACTTCGAGATTTCAGATAATACTAGATTAAACTGGATGAACTTGCAAAAAGGGGTTTTACACAAAATCTTTTGTCCAGGATTAAGTTCTTCCAGAAAATGTCGTGAATGGCTTGCAGTTAGGGTAATAAATAAACCTTTAGAATGTAGGATTTAAAGGTCAAGATCATGGTTGGTCTAATAAGAAAATAATGGTTTCTGCACAGTAAGTTCAGTTCAAGACTGGATATCTTGACCAAAGGTCGGGGTAACTGAAACAAACCCGCCAATAATATCCCTTGTCAACTGTGCCCTAATAGTGCATACATAGTGGAGTGTTAAATACAGGGACAGTGTATATTATGTACCTGCCATGCTTCTCTTGTATGTGATAATTTCTCACTTTCTTTCCTGCATCCAACAATTTTCCCAATGTGGAGTTTTGAAAAATATTAGCAAACTCTTCACCATTAAAAGCAGCAATAGGTTATACAATGATGTTATGGCTATGTATCAAGTTGTCATTTGATTCCAAAACAAACTTGACTGCAACTGCAAATAGTGGACCAGTATATCATCAAAAAGCTGGATTTGATTTAGTGATGTCACATTTATATCCTTCATGGCAACTTTCATGGCCCAGACTGCGCATATGAATGTTTGAAATTACTCTACCTTATTTTTAAATGGAATAGATTAAATTAAAATTTGGTATGTACTTTTGATCACTTGATATCTTCAGCCAGGGCACAAATATACGGATCATACCCGTTTATCCTGGTCTCAATGTTTGCTAAATCCTAAATGGGGTCGGTGAAACCCAAGCCCAAGGTGCTACATTACTACTTCATGTTATTTCTCTGGAATAAAGCAACTACCAGATAATTGGTAGGTATGTAAATGTACACAAATTCTGAACTGTATTTTGACTGATAAGCAAATAAGCTTAAACACCAGTTACTGTAGAGCAGATGAATTAACAATCACCTTAACATGCATTATTTTTTCCTTTGTTTTGAATTTGGGCAAGAAAGCACACTGTCTGTTTTCTGCTGTGAATATTTCTTGTTTCTGTGTGACAAGAGAATGTAACATTATTGCACGTTTTGAGATAATCCAAACACGATGCAGAATACAAGTAATTTGTTTTGAGTGCAGCCATTTAAAGGATAAATTAATTCTTACATAAAAATTTGTGTGCAGAATTGTTGGATAAGATATATAAATGAGGCCATATCCAGGTAGCAACATTAGATTTTCACATTGAGTTCGTTGTTATACATATCCTTTTCCCCGATGCCAAACAATTCCCTGAAGTGGTCATTTCTCAACGGATTTTTTAAAGTGCGAGATTAACATCCACATCAACCATTTCACATCAGTTGAAAATTTCTGACAAGGGAAACTTGAAATTACAACTGAAAATTTTCAAATTCTTTTATGTAAGAATAGTGATTATGTTTTATTTTGGTTTTTATGTTTTCCAAATCTGTCATTCTTTGGCCTTGTGCTTCAACAACCAGGATTCTGCAAACATTAATTCCCTGTCATCATCATTTTAACCCCTGATTTACTTGTGTAAACATAAAACTAATACAACAGTTTATAAAAGAAAAATGTAACTGACCATCCGATGTGACAAGAATCACTACTTTATCTTCATATTTATGTCTCCCATTTAACTGCACCAGTCAAGAGAGTACTACATTATTATCATACCAAAAAGAACAGTTTTCTAAAATATATTTGATTCTTCTTTTTATGAGAAATGGACTTGAATGCTTATTAATGAAGAGAAATCAAAGTGTAAGCTTTTTTCTCATTTTTTTATATTAAAAAAATCCATAAAGAAACCTAAATTCATCTGTTAGGTAAATCATTGCCCAGCTACTTGTCTAGGGAAAAGAAAAATCACATAAGAAATGGAAGAAACTTAAAAGAATATGTGATATATTGCATCAACATTTCATTTTACAACAAAATACTATCTCACTGGAAAAACCCATTGTAAAAGTTGAAAGTAAAATGTGAAATTGGAATTTGATTGATTTTTGTGCTGCCATTGCCATTCCTTGTGTTGCCATTGCCATTTTCACTTTGGATATGGCAGTATGATTTCTAGTTGACCAGATAAAAAAATGGTTTTATCTTGGCTCCCTCTTATAAAACCTTATTTCTATTGAAACTGAATGCAACTTGTTCCATCCACATTGCATACTTTCTTGTCCTCTCTCACCTTCTATCTCTCTATCACTCAACTGGTCGATTAATTCGTGTTTCCTTGCTGGTTGAGGCATAGAGAAAAAGAGTAAGATTTCCTGGCAATACTGTCGTTTCCCACGTACTGTGAAGAATGTCATGGAAATACAGAACTGGGAGCAATTGTATGCAATCTTTTATACTGAGCAAGCAGAGCATTTGGGAATTGTTCACGAGATTTCCTGAAACATTCCATTAAAATTTAGTTGAGTGATTCCTTTTTTAGAAGTACTGGTAGTAGCTGATAGTTGAACTATTCTTAGTAATGGTGGCCATACCCAATAGTGGGTTGGCATGATTGTATAAATTTGAAAAACCTTCATCCTGCCAGATTGCTTTCCATCTAAGTAGGTCAAATTTTGATGAACAGTTTTTAATGAAAAGTACCTTAAAAGTTCATATTACATGGTGGTTGGCACCCTTTGTACAAATCTTAATTGCCTTCATATCATGATGCTGTCAGATTTGGTTCAGTGTTTATCAAGTGGTTTAAAACATTTTTTTTAATAATGCTGGCCATATTTGATTCCAGATCAGCACGATATGGATATGGATATCAACTTTAAAGCCCATTGTACATATAACTCATGTCAAATTTTGTCAAATTGTGTTAAACAGGTTTTGAAAAAAGTCATTTGAAGGAATATCTATTTTTAGTATTGTACTGGTGGCCAAAACTTCATGGCAGTTTGGAATTTTGTACAAATCTTGAAGTCCTTTATACCAGGCTGTTGTTTCTGTTGAATTTTGTGGACCGATGTTTGAAAAGACATTTTAAGGTTTCCTAATTTCAGTAATGGCAGCCACAGTGAACTGGCATCATATCTACAAGCTATATACCTGGATGCCCCCTGCAACATTTGTTGAAATGGCATCATGTTCAACAAACAAGCAAAATGGATGTTGGACCATACAACTTGTATGAGCTCACTTGGCTGTTGGTAATGAGAGCCATATTTGATGGCAGATATTTGTACAAACATGAAAGCCATGTATGCCATAATGCTTTGTTAAAATCTGGTCCAATTCTTTTAAGAAGTAATTTGAAGCATTTTTTATTTATTTTTGGTAACATTGGACTTATTTGACGGCAGATTGACACAATTTTTGCCAGTCCTAAAGTCCTTCTTGCCAGGATGCTTTCAATTTCGATCCAGTTCTATTGAATGGTTATTGAGAAATTGTTTCAGCTGTTCCTGTTATTAGTAACAGCAGTCATATTTGATACCAGATCTGAATTTTTTTATACAAATATGAAAGGTCTTCATGATGGGTGACTTTCTGTCACTTCAAATTCTGTTGAACCGTTAATTGAGAGGAAGACGTTTAGTAACGGCAATCATATTTGATGCCAGATATGCATTATTAGTTCAAATTTGAAACCCCTTCATGGCATGATACTTTCTTTCAGATTTGGTCAGATTCAGTCGAGTGGTTTAGGAAATAAGTTTAAATTAGTTTATCATTAGTAATAGTGGCCATATCTGAAGGACCACCATGTTTCTGTATAAATTTAACTGCCCTTTATGCCAGGAAGTTTTCTGTCATATGTGGTCAAATTCCATTAAAACCACTTTCACAATAAAGATATTTCTATGTTGGTAACAGTTGCTATATTTGCTAATGGAGTGGCCTTTTATACTAGAATGGTCGTTTTTGTAAAATTCTGTTCAGCAGTTTTTGAGAAAACTTGAAAATTTATTTCTATATTTAGTAATGCTGGCCATATTTGATAGCAAATTGGCATATATATATATATATATATATATATATATATATATATATATATATATAGATAAACTTGAGGCTCACACACATATGCTCAGTGTGAAAAATCTGGTTAAGTTCTGTTCTGCAGTTTCAGAAAACAAGATAAAAGCATGTACATGCCATATGAAGGACTGTACTATAAGCTCACTCAGCCATATGGCCAGGTGAGATAACAAGAAGGCAAGGGCTTGACCCCGTGGTAAAAGCACCACTGTACAACAAGCGACCTTAGCCCAAAGGTCAAATCCTGAAAGAGCCATGTTGCAAAATTTGTCTTCGTTTCAGAACGATTCCTCCAAAATATAAGAAAGTCCATCATGGGGTTTAGGAAACATAAGAAATGAAAAATGTTTGAAGAAAACCTTCATTCAAATATTTCAGTCAAATAGATGAGTGATTTTGTTTCCCCAGAATGCATTATGATAGCTTTATAATAATTTATCCCAAGAAAATCCATCAGCTTTTAGGAAATATAAGCAAATGTAAAAGAACTTTTGTATAATTTACACTTACCTCTGCCAATATGATACATTTATGGGAAAAGTTTCAATTCAAACAAGGGCCACAACTCTGAAGACTTATTCCTGATAGCATTAACAAAGAGTCCTCCCAATGAACAGAATTTATTAGGTATCCCAACAAGTCATCTGTTTCTATCCTTTCAGCTGCTAAATACTGAAACCATCTCTGATATTCTTGAGGAACTCCAACATATCAAATTTAGAATAAAAAAAATATTCTGACATATTCAAATTAAACTGTGCACATAAAATCTTTTAAGAGCATTAAAAAATTTGTTTTCATTGCCTTTGACCTTGATCCTGACACATATAGAAGATAATGAACTTTACCATTTCAGACAATGTCAAGATATATGCAGATGCCAAATTTGGTTAACTCTGTAGGATTTAAAAAATGAAAAACCAAACACCCCAAGTTAATAATATAGACTCATTCAAGACATTCTTCTGATACATTTTAAAAGTAGGATTAATAAAATTCATTCACACTATTTTGTGCAATCATGCTGAGCTGACAAGCCAATGATTGAGTAAAGACCTTTGACCTTTACTGGAATGCAACTACATGTAAATATGAGGTCTGGCAAATTATTTTATTATACATGTACAAACTGGTGTATTCATAAGCTGAGTGAATAGAACAATGCAAGCAATGACCTTTGACTTGATTCCAGTGGCAGATAGGTCTGGTTTTAAAAACTGTTTGCAAAAAGTGTAGATATGTTGATGATGAAATCTGAACCATTCAGAATGAACTACATTTTACAGTTGTTTTGTGAAAATCCCATGTCAGTGCCACCATTTTTGTGCAAGAATAGCAGTACGTTTTGTAGCTGTCGTATTGTGCTTCACTTGAGCTGTCGTTGGGGTATTTAATGTGCCTCAGTGTGCTGCCCTATATGATCAAAGTATGAGGATCTGTTTAATTCATGCAAATTGGCAATCTGTTGGGAGAATGACCCTCTCAGTTTACTCAAGATGTAGCACTTGAGATGGCCACAATGGTGCCACATTGGAGGTCATATGACCATTTTCATACAAAACCAGTTGAATATTGCTATTGTGGTTTACTAAAAATTGAATGTCAGACCAATCATTCATTCAAAGTAGCCATAAAAAGATTTTCTGGATGTCTTACTAGGCAGTTGTATTGGATCTGCATCAATTTAATATATGAACAACTATATATATTGCCAATATTTGTTTTTGTTTAAAAAAACAAAACAAAACCCTTTTCAGTATGGTCATCCATTCATTAGAAGTAGCATAACAAAATATTTCACATTTTGGGATGTCAGATCAGCATAATTTTCACCGAGGACTAACTAGATATCACAAGAAATCTCTTGGTGACAACCAATGTATATATTACCAGCTGCAAAGGGGAAGTAACCATAACAAGATTTTTAATATTGCCATAATGGTGGCAATATTGGACCAATACCAAATTTATTTAGGACCAAATAAAATGTCTTTTAGTGGAAACTTCATGTATTGCTATGACTGCTATGGAATTGCAGCAATAAGATGTTCAAGATGACTAGTGTGGCAGTTACAATTGTGGTCTAATCATCACAGTTATCATTTGGGATTAACTACATCTCTTAAGAAGTCTTTAAGGGAAACTCATATAGTGATATGGCCATCTTTTCCAAAGAGGCAGCCACAATAGGATTTTCATTATGGCCACCTTGGTAACCATGTCTGAAATTTGATCAATGCCACTTTAATTTAGTACCAACTAGACACCTATGTCAGCAAAAACCTCATGTTTATACAACTATTAATTCTAAAGTAGTAGTAACAAGATTTGAAATATGATCCACAGCAGCCTATTTGGCTGTCAGATTTCACTGAGGACCAACTAGATACCATAGGAAATGTTTTATTGAAAACCCAGTGTATAAATACAGACATCTGTTCAGGGGATTAGTAGCCACAGAAAATTTTTTAAGATAATCACTACTGCAGTGGTCATGCTGGATGTTAGGCACCATTTTCATCTTGGATTAACTGGACTTTATAAGCCCTTGTAGAGAAAATTCATAATCACCTGTTCAGGAGAAGTAGCAATAAAAGGAATTTCAAGATGTCAAGATCATGTGTAATAACCATGTTTTTTTTTTAGGAGAAGTGAAACAATTTTAATTTAGGACCAACTAGATCTCTGAATAAACTATGACAAGCTTAAACTTTTCTCCAAATAGATTAGGGATGAGGAGAAAAAATGATAACTGCCAATCAATGCTGGACAGTCTTGTCACACAAGATCTTCTGTTCTTTGACCTTTAGTGCTAAAAATCAAATTTGACATGGCTCTTCTCAATACAAAACATAGTACCATATTAAGTTTCAGTCTATAAAATTCTTCACAAGTTATTAAGGGGAAACTGAGGCGCAATGTCCCTAGTCAAATACAGGCCATAACTCCCTAAAAAAACTGCCATAACAAAAACTGAACCTTATCTAGGTCTTCTTAATGGAAAGCTGCATACCAAATTTTATTTAATTCCTTTAAAAGTTAGTGAACATAATAAAATTTGTGATGATATGACACAGCCTGACATACAGACATAGATATGGCAGGGGATATAATATAATGCTTACTCTAGATGTTGCAGACAATCAACGGTTTACACTATTACACCAATGAAACACAAACTGTTGTTATCTTTTCATCTGGTGTTCAGATAGTAGAGTCTGCTATAGACTGTACAAAACTAACTCATTCCAGATTCATGCAATATTAACACAATTTTTGTTGCTGTAGAGTTAGCAGTGTACTAGCAATCATAACAAAATCTGTAATCTGATTATTACAGTAAAACCTGTCATGAGAGACCGCCCCTTCTGCCAACCAAAGTGGTCTCCCAAGACAGATGGTCTCTCATAACAGGTGTGTGAAAATGGACTGGTTTCCAGGGTCAGTAGTTAGCACTGTTGAAGAAGAAAAAAATACCCATACTCACTGTACATGTATCATATCCTTTATTCATAAATCTTGTTAAATATTGCATGCATTCCTCTCAAAGTAACTTTATATAATAAAGATATACAGTGTACATCTATCAAACAATGTTTCTGCCATTCGTTTCTAATGAACTCTTTGTCTTTGATAACATTCTGAACTTGCGTTTTACCGACGTTTAAGCTGGCTGCTATTTTGCGAGCTGTCTCCCTTTTTTCACTTCTTTCAATTACATTAAATCTTTCTTCCAGTGTTAGAATTTTTCTTTTTTTCATCGGAGGTTCTGCCATTGTTATTAGTGTTGATGTAATAGCGACTAGATGTATTTCGATTTTCATCAGGATTTGGGGAAATGTGGAATAAATATATATTATTTACCAATGAATGAAACCCCCAAAAATAATTAACTCGTCAAGAAATAATACATTTTTTGAGACGAAGTTTAAATCACCAGCGTTATAGCTTGATAAACAAATGTTGCGACCATTTGCACCCAGGTAAACAAATGGTGGCTTGGTGAAACACTGTAACAAAAAAAATAATAAAAAAAAAACCCCAATCCGGAAATGATTCTCACTTACTAGTGTTAACGACAAAGACCTCATTCACCCGTAGGCATTACAGATTAACTGGAAAGACAAACGATGTACTCAACCCTACACTGAAGCCCTTTCAAAAGATTTATCACTGGGACATTAGGACTACCGGCAATGTGTGGGCTTTCACAAAGATAAAGAAAAAAATACAAACATCTAAATTGACCGCGTATGTCCATCATTACTCCCTTTGATGAAAAACGGTTAATCTTACTGGCAATTCACATGACTTCGTCACTACAGTGGTGGTTAGTGACATGTACTTTAGTCTGGTTTACTGCAATTTACAAATGACACCATATGCCGGACTTGTAAATTTCACAAAACTGGTAGATAGCCAATTTTTTTTTTTAAAAAAAAAATACTGTATTAGAACAATCTTTACTATTTATGCGGCCGTTGATACAAAGGATTAAATGATGGTTAGTGGTGTTTATCTTGCCTTATGGTTGTTTAGTGTTATTTAATGTGCACTTTGTTTGCATACTACATGTATCCTGAGCTCTCGTGTTTACAAAGGATTAAGTCAAGGTCAATGGTGTTGATCTCTGTTTTTGCGATGCGGTCGTTCATAGCAGTGTCGAAATGCATATTTTGCCAAGAAATCGCGGTCGCTGGTCGCGTTCAGCAGGTGGTTGCTCATAACAGAGCGTTTATATAATAAAATCGATCCGTGCATTACGATTGTGGTCGTACATGACAGGTGGTCGCTCATAGCAGAGGTCGCTCATGACAGGTTCTACTGTAGTATCAATAACAGAAATATGACTGTCTTTTTAGATAACAAAAATCCATTATCTGAAATCACTGAAATGTATGATACCACACCTTTATTGCCAAAAGAATTAGGGGCCAATGGGGACTGAAAGGTTGCAGGTTTGACTCCAACCATCAGACTGGGCATGGTCAGCTACCGTGGCATGTTCTTGGGCAAGGTACTTTACTCCAACTGCCTTGGCACTAAATAACCTAATTGTGTTGCTGTGCCATAAAGCATCAAACCATAACCAAACCAGCCAGAATTACTGTAGCCTGACAATGCCTAGATACTCTGCGTCATACACTTGTTAACACCTTTTCTTCTTGACTTTATTATTGGTATCAAGTCAACCTGATAAAAAGAAATACATTTTCAACCACTTGGTCTGTCTTGTATTGTGGTCCTACAGTTGCATCTCCAGGAAAAGTGATAACCCATGTCCTAATCACACTTTACAAAGAAATGAAAGACAAACATTTTTATATGTAATACCAACATTTAATAGTATTAATAGAGATGTCAGTACAGCGTAAGTTTTCTTCCACAATAACAGACATGGAAACATGAAATTTTCTCTCTCTCTCTCACTTTCACTCCTTTCTTCCAAGCATCAGTCTCCTAAAGCAGATATCCAAATTCACAACTGGATGATGGAGAAACAGAGGTTCTAAATCACCTGGAAAAATAAAGAAAGGCAATTAATTATGCCATTAATTCTGATCTGGTTACTAGTTCCTAGCTATCATAAATATGTAATAGCAAACCGTTACTCAAAACTTTGACAATAAGGTGAAAGATCTTGTGGTCTGACAGATTGTCTCTATTTGTAATGAACACAGAAAAAGCATTGAACATTTTTTTCCAGTGCAGAGTGATATATAATCCTAGTAAGATATTAGTCAAATTGAATATTGATATACCTTTAAATCCCAAAGGTATTTTATTTGTTTATTGGATCACAATTTAAATCATATATTATATTTAAGGTGGCAAACATATTCAAACAAATTCTGGATAAATTCAGACTTAAATACTGGTGTGATATTTTGTCAAAATTTACAAAATTATTTATAAATGCTGCTATGTATTACTCACACCAGCAGAAAAGAAATAACAAAATATAAAAATTGTAACAAATTAGATATGTAAAGCAGTACTGTGAGCTACTATATATCCTGAATTGTTCTGTACTTTTTATTTTCAAAACACACCTATATGTCTAGACGTGTTCCACTAAAGCTGAAAAAATGCACTGTCAACACATGCCATTGCAACAGATTAAAAAAAATGTTCCAAAGATATATCAGCTGCAGACTCACCTGTAAGTGCTATACAAAGATTCCTACCCACAACAGAAGGAACAGAACTCCAAATCCCATAAATATTGAAGCTACTAGTGCCACAAGCAATTCCTTAAATATATCTCTGTTGAATTTGTTTGATGTAACTTCATATCTGTACAGCTGTTAAGAACAAAATTTACTTTCTCCACCATACCAAATGGAACATGCGAACTAAACAATGTAAACACTGAATTTCTTTAATTTATTTTGACCAAGACTGAGAAAATAGATGCATAGGTGTGTTGGTATATGACCTACATAATTACAAGAGATTTTAATTTTTCTTATTACAGTTTTTCCACCAGTTTGCTAGCTACTAGGCCAAAAAAGGGGTGTTTCCAGTTGTCTGACTGTCCCTGTTTCTCTTTGCCGACTCAAGCACTTTTTTCCTTATGGTAAAAAAAAAATTACATTAAATAAATATAATGTCTAAACCCTCCCCCCCCCAAAAAAAATGACCCCCTCCCTAATTTTAAAACCTGTGCAATAGGAAAAACATTTTTGTTTTTGGCCCTTTTCTAAAAAAAAAGTAGTAAGAAATATAGGAGAGCAGGTTGATGTACATCCCAAGTTCACTATGGCCTTCTTTCATCTTTCGTTTGACACAATAAATGGATTGAAAATGAATATGGTACTAGGTTTTCTATTATGAAGAGTATTTTTTAAATACTTTGTTTTGGGTATTCTGTCATCTCTCAGCATAAGATGGGCTATACATAGCAGCCAGTATAACTGGTGTAAGAAGAACCTGACAAAAACCCCATTAAGAACCACTGCTACATGGGAAGCTACTGGCAAGCTTTCTCATGTGGCCACATTGGGCAAGCCAGAGACTTGAATCTATGTGGACAGAGGTGAGATGGCGGTGATTGGTAAAGGCGAACGCTTTAGACCACTCAGCCATCCAGGGCCACAAAGAGTAAATTCTGAACAAAGTTTTCTTTGGGTACAACTGCAGTAAATTACTGGGCAGCCATAACAATCTGCTGGGCAACCAGACTTTCCAAGATAGTCGCACTGGGACAACCATGGTTTTTTAAAAACTTGTCTACCCCTTCAATCAGTTATATACTCCAGTTTCTTTTGTCTAATAAAATACTGACACTGGTAGAGCATGTTCAATTTTATGTATTCTCCACGATGACTTTGTCAAATAAATAATGTCTAAATCAAATCAAATTAAGTGACCTATTTTTGGTTAATCCCTCCCTCATATATAATGTACATTCAAACTTGTCCCAATGGTAACCTATACACAGCGGTTCCTGGTCACAGTGCTTCTAATTCCCCACCTCCATCAAATTTCCCATATAAATGCTCTGTGTCTAATGATCATTGGCCTTCTGCAGGTAGCAGACAAGTGTTTCCTGACAAGCAGTGGTTTTCATCGTCTTAAGTTGGTTACTGGAATGTACCAATAGTGGCCACTCTCAGTATGCAAACTTTTGTTTCATGCCATTGTTGTTATTGGTTTAATACCATTTTTCAACTCATGATACATGGTGGCCAGTATAACTGGTGGAGGAAGAACCTGGGAAAACCTCAGTGTGAGCCACTGACCCACTGGAAGCTACTGGTTAGCTTTCTCATATACCCACATCTGCCAAGCCCGAGACTTGAACCCATGCATACAGCTCATGATAACATAATTTTAAGAAAAAAGCGTATCATGTGAATTGATGTGCTAACATTTCATACTCTGCTTGTACTCACTGTACTTCAGTGACATAGAATCGAACTCAAAGGTACCAATATGCCAGCTTCAAAAGTGAGGCAGATTTAATCATTAAATGAGAGTGTCAAAGAAATTTGTTTGCAGGATTGTGCAAATGCAGTCATGTTATCACAGCAGTTGCTTACTGTGCCATTTTGACGGGTATAATCTTGATATCTTCATCTATAATTTGGCTGCTACCTCTGATGAAAAAAGTTAATCTTTGTGAACAGATACAACTTGTATTCCTTTTTGTTATTGTCTAGGGTTATAAAATATCTGATCCTGTCATTAAACGCTGGCAAAGTTTGGGTTACTGTGTCACAAAAATGGCTATATATTGCTTCTCTTGATTCCCTATTCATCGTTGACCTCTACATAGGACTGTCTTCTCATCTTGTTGAGTGAAGCAAACACAACAACTAAAAATAAGTGATTAATTTAAGTTAGTGATGAATGATTTGTTGGATGGATTAAAATGAACAGGATACAGTATTCTTGCACGGAACATAAATTTAAGAGAGAACAATATATATGACTATTTTATGATTTTGTTGACCCATACAACAAAACAATCATGGTCATAATACTAATGCAATAATAATAATAATAATGTTATTTGGTACATGGCATCTGTTCAGAAACTAATTTTAAAAGGTGAACATATGTATGTATATAAGAAT
Organism: Megalonaias nervosa; assembly: GCA_016617855.1. NCBI lineage: Eukaryota > Metazoa > Mollusca > Bivalvia > Unionida > Unionidae > Megalonaias > Megalonaias nervosa. The sequence goes on along the minus strand of JAECUM010003302.1, from coordinate 66,854 downwards.
GTATGTATGTATGTATGTATGTATATATATACACACACACACACACACACATATATAATTTCTTGTGCAATATAAAATGAATAATTTTTCCCATACACCCTTGAAAAATTAATTATCAAAGACAATATTCAGCTAATGTCATGATTATCATGTAATTTGTACAACATTGATCACTTTGGCAGTTCTGACTGGATATATGTGTAACAGTACAGCATGTTATGACAAAGGATACACAAAGAACCATGCCATAAAGAAGATTCCTATTCCCAGTAGAACCACTGTCAAGTGTGGGAACACGGCTGGGTTTATTGGACTCACATAGCGGTTCATCGATTCTATGGAGCTTGCCTGAAACAGAAGTGAAAGAGCTTGAAAGGTCTGAATAGGTATGTCAAGATGAAGAAAACCAACAAAAGCTCCTTGGTCAACCTAGCAATATCTTTACCAGTAAGGCCCAGGGCCCCGAGTGGCCGAGTGGTCTAAAGCGCTCTCCGTTACAGATCATTGCCATCTCACCTCTGTCTGCGTGGGTTCAAGTCTCGGATTCGGTTAATATGTATATGTGAGAAAGCTTGCCAGTAGCTTCTTGTGGGTCGGTGGTTCTTTCCGGGTATTTCCCGGTTTCTTCCTCCACCATTATTACTGGCCGCCATGTATAGCCTATCGTGTGCTGAAAAAATGGCATTAAGCCCTACAACAACAACAACCAGGAAGGCCTGAAATGCTTTGATTTAAAGTTCGCTGAGTTTATCAACAGGTCAGGTTTTCCAGTTAAGTATGACTATATTGAAAGTTTATTCAAGTGTTACTATATTTGTAGAAAATCCTGAATTTTGATCATTAGCAATGTTTCTTGTGGAGGACAATTCCAATGATGACCTACAATCCAGCCAAAGATTAAGTAAAACAATCCATCCCCAAAAATGGAATATTTGTCCGATTTCTGTAAGATAATTTAGCCACATACAAGTCTATCTTCTTAGCAATGATTTTTAAGCTTTAATTGTCTACCTTCTTAACAACGATTTTTAAGTTTTAATTGTCCACAACTGCTAGGCATTGAAATTGCCATCATCTGTAGTTATTCTACTTCCTCTCTTACACTAAATAAGAAGCAAAGCAGTTTTCAAAATGAGATGGACACGCGCTAAAGCTCCAGTTGCATCATTGTATCTTGGATTTATTTGTAAAAGGCATCAAAGTTAAGCATTGGTACAAATAAAGCAGCAAGACTCTTAACATGCAAACTGTCAGCATGAGGTATGAACTTAGTCTTACAATGTATTACATATCACATGATATTTTTGCATTATATCTTACTGCCCAAATAACGGCCTTGTGTAGCATATTCCCAAGTCGACTGACTGGAGAACAAGAGGCAGTATTTTCAGGAATATCTCACACATTTGGCAGCCCATATCAACACTCTTCCACAAATTTAAATCTAACTCATTTTACGTACTTTGCTGTCTTTTTCCTGATGAAATCAAATTCTGATAGTAGCAAATGGGCACATTTCCATGTTCTATTCAGCTGGATGGAATGCAATGGAAGCCAGGAATATTGAAATGGGATTAAGTTGAAGAATATTTCCTTAACTAAAGATATTTATCATCATTTTAACCAATTTCAGCATTCCCTGCTTCCATCACATTCCAACCAACTGAAATGAAGGTCAACTGAACATAAAAAGCACGTCTAATTGCCTTTTGAGAGAATCTGAATTCATCTGAAAAAAGACATCGAAGTAAAGTCCGCCTAAATTAACATGACTTTAATGTGGAAAAGCATCAATATGTGCTGCTAAGTGTGCGCGATATTCTTGAAAATTTGGTCAGTCAACATCGGAATACATAAGGCCGTTATTTGGGCAGCAAGATGTAGCACGAACTATGCGAAAATATGGTTCATAACTGGTCTCAAGTTCCCCCTTAACAAGAGGGTGGAACAAAAGCAATGTGAGAATTTTGCATCTGGATATAAAATTCTCCCATTCCCTTCCCATCAATATAAATCAGTTTTGAAGTCTTATAGATATCCTGAATGGTCTTCATCGAGCAGCACTGTACGCCACAACCAGTAGTTAGACCGGTAATGTCATTAGTTAATGTGGCGGAGTACGTGCCGGTCTAATGCAGAGACTTTAGGAGCGGAAAGTAAAAGCACATGTTTGGAAATGGTACGATTAATTTAATTGATTTAAGAATGTATTGTAAGTAATTACAGTTCAGTTCTACAGATCATATTAACCGGAAGTCAATATCTTTCATACGTGGCGACCACATCGGTCGCGATCTTACAAAACTATTCTGGTTTCATGCAAAATATTTCCACGACAAGTATAGGTCATTGAGAAGAGCTACGCCATAGTTAGATACTACCAGGAAATGCGTTGTAGATCACAGTGACATTCTACAGCACTGATGACAAAAGAAATACTTGCCGGTACTAACCATTTTCTGTAACCGGAAAAGAACAAGTGCCCGTGTTGCGCTTGCGTAATGAATGATGTCTGATTCGGACCAGGGATAATTCAGCCCAAACTACGGGCTGATCCGGCCCAAAGGCCAGGCTGAATGATGGGACCAAGTGATATATATATATATATATATATATATATATATATATATATATATATATATATATATATATGATTTATTTTGGTAGTTATTACTGTTTCCCAATTTCCCAAACATAATAGAATGTAAAAGAGTCATTTTCAGCTCTTAAATTTACATCAGATAGTTATTAGCAAATTTCTAATCTAAATCAGAACAAATTATACACGAGCTATCTCATTTAGATTTAAAAAACATAATAACATTTCAGTAATTACAATTAAACAAAATATAAAGTTATTATTTTTATTAGTATATCTTAAAAACATTTTGAAACAGTATGGCCGAATTTCAACAATAATACAACAATATTTTGTACTTTTCTGTCATCTTTAAATTTTTATCTTTTGAGTTAAATCTTGAGCCAGTAAACCAACTTATTTTCATTTTGACCTTTAAAATATCTGAAAATATTTCAATTAAATCATATATCAAATCGATTTTATATTTATTTTCTGAATAGATATTTTATTATAGTAATACATACATAATATAATAACACTTCCATGTAACCAACGATCATAGTTATTTCAAGTCAACATTATGTTTTGCCTTCAAGAATTGTACTAAATTCAGCAAATTGGTAAATGACATCAAGAGTTATTTAATTATAGCGGCGTTTATCAAACTGGATTTGCCAGTTCTTGGTCCGATGATCCCATTATTTGTGTTTTCAATTCGATTAATTAAGGATGCACAGATCAAACAAAGTATGAAACAAGTGGTGATAATATAACATTCAATTACAACTGTATTAATCACGAGGCTTTGTACATTGATGGTCGGTTGTTCTCACTAATATTGTTTGCAGTGAAGCTAATATGCTTCTGTTTATCTTTGCTCTTGTACAGAATATGCTTCCAAGTATAATGTGCATACAATGGATTATTCATTATAAATTGAGCTATTGAAACTGACCGACGGTGTTAGTTGAATTAGTATAAAAGGCATTAACATATTCTTACCAGTATACACAGAAGTAGTTAGGTGTGGGTATTAGGGGGAAAATCATTATATAGGCCGAAAGGTGTCCATAGGTTTAACGTAGAAATGGTATTATAGGAACAAAAGTGTGTTTCTCGGGAGGGGGTCGTCCACAGATGACGTCACGCATATTTTTGCCATTTTTGACCCCCCTCCCCCTTCGTCACACTTCGTCACAAAAACCCAGACCCCCCTCTATGTGACGTCACAAATCTCTTACCCCCCCCCCTTTTTCCCCGCAAGTTTTTGAAATACTGAAAAGTAAATGTAATATAAATCAGTTAACCATACAGACAAAACAATCTTTTATATAAAATAGTGTTTAATTAATCAGGCTTTTGCTAGTATGACCATCATTTCGCGTTGCCTTCTAGTAGCGACTCTCATTGGTCTGATGCGCTTCGATGGAACTGCTATTTGTTTGTGAAGGACTGAGTGACTTCGCAACATGACCAGAGAGCTGAAGTACAAGTGGCATATCTTGCAAATTCTCTCATTCAGCACAGATTGAAGAGAAGGGCAATAAAGATCGTAGGGAATTGTCCGAAATGTGTTTGCTGACCGAGGTAGAACGTCTTCCGTTTTGAGACTTTGAGTTGCAAATAAGGATGGAAATTTGTGCAAGGCTCCACCTGTTGCTCGTTTTGGAACTTTAAGCCCTTCACATTTTTGAACAATGGGTAAAAGAGGAGGAAGAAATCTGTCTTTTATCACGCTGAAGTATGAGCTTCGTGCTTTCGAACAGCACATGTTGTCGTCACACTTCACAATCTAAAACAAGAAATGGCTTGAGCGGACATGGGTGTCATACCAGTTTTGATCTCTACACAATATATCCTGTTCCATGAGCTCTGAATTTAATGGATCCATATACTCAGCAATGGTTGGGTAATTGTCTACAGTCAACTGTGACCATATTTCTGCCAACGTTTTTCCGGCAAATTCAAAGTTTTTCTTCTCTAGCTCAATGTCAATTGTCTTACCTCGTTCGTCTAAATGGCTGCCATAGTTGTCATGAGGTAATATTAATCCACTCAGTTCCCTGCTCAGTGGCACCATCTTTCTCTACACTCTGTTAAAAGCACTTCGTCCCGGAGCATTTGTTGCAACAAAAACAGAGTCAAGATCATGTTTCAAGAAATGGTGGATGGCAACTTTTATGACTTTTTGATACCGTGGGTTTTCATCCGGCCCATCATCAACAGTAAACACGAGAATCGGCTTGACCAATTTATCAATATCAGCCCTGGTTATGGTATCGAACTCTGTCAGACACAGCAACTTTTCAAAGTCAAATCCATGGCTGAGTGCTGTTGATGCGGAGTGTTTTCCAGATCGGATGGCTATAAACGTTGGGCCAGAAAAGCCAACAGCGTCTCTTTTTCCATGATCGTTGCGATGGATCTCAATGCCGGCATACACCGCTGGTATTAGTTTGTGCCGGGCAGCAACTACCCAGTCATGGTCAGGAAGACTTACTTTATACCCAACGTGCATTAGCAGTGGACTCTGTTTATTGGCAGCGACCAGACCAATTGGGACGCAATATTTATCGTCCTGGCTGATAAAATAAACCTCATCCGGTTAAAGCATGGAAGACAGTTCTTCTAAATGTCTTATTGTAGCTGTGCAAAACTGGCCATCAATATGTGCTAGCATATCCTACAAAAACCAGTGTGTGATAATCAGTCTGCGCTCTAATTAACTTTACTGGGACAGTGGTTACATGATGCTTACCTTCTGAAGACGAACAACGCTTAGGAAGTAGACGAAGGTATAGTCCACTTCGACTTATATTGAAGCCATCTTTTCTTAAATGCTCTGTTAATTGATCTAAAGTTTTGATACTTCTGTAGACTTCGAACTATTTTTTTTCATGAGAAGCTGAACCATGCATTGCGATATCCAGTATAGTTTTCAAAAGCAATGTTTGTTCCTCTTCGATATTTGATTGGCCACAGCTGGCTCTGATATTCAGTTTTGTGAGCAGTTCAGGATTATCTTCCAATAAAGCATTCAGTTTTGATTTTTTCAAATCCCTTGGTTTCTGGGATCTTTTTTGATCATCTTCCTTCCTCTTTAGTTTCTTTTCCAACTCAGTTTTTCTTTTTTGTTTATCTTTTAAATCTAAGTTCTGTTCATTTGAAAGTAGTCCTTGTTTCTGCCGATTATACAAACCAACGAGGTCAGAATTTATGACATCAGTTTGGGACTTCAAAATGTAATTGAACAGTAGCATTTCTCGGAGTAGCCAAAGGGCTTGTAGAAGGCAATGTTTCAGAAGTAATGATATTCAAGACATCAGTCGGTTGTTCACTGGACTCTAAATTATCCTGAGTAGAAACTTTTTTTGAAACTGATGGTGCTTGTTTTGTCCAAATGTTAAGAAGTGATCCTTTTCTCGTAACGGAGATCGCCTTGATCTCTTGCAACATATGGTTAACTTTTTCAGCCAAATATGTGTCATTCTTGATACTATTCCACTTTATAATAAGTTCATCTTGGCACATCTTTTTGGTTTTTGTAGGATATGCTAGCACATAAACGTCAAATAAAGACTGATATCATTTATTTTTATACATTGTTATGGGCTGCCGAAAAGTCATGAACATGAAAACTATTTAACACTGGACACCTTACGTTGTATGGTTTCAATAGCGTAAATGTTAACTAGTTACTCCTCAGACAGGCCCCAGGTCGGAATATCTCAAGATTCCGATGCTTGCCTGCCAGTGTTTGCTTTATCGTTCATCACCTTGTTATCAGCAAATGTGAATTTCACTCATGTCAAATATAATTACTTTTAGACTCCCAGCTAACTTTCCAGTTATAATGCCCCTATTTCAGTTCCCTGTGTTTGAAAGCTAGCATTAAATATGGGATTTCTATGTTGTATTGGGCATAATAAATTGTAGGTCTATATTTTGTACCAAAATAAGATTAGCTGACTGTTGTTGTGATGTGTTTGATTGACAGGCACACCAAATACATTTTCTGACTAGTTTTGTGACTTTTTACAAGAATACTTAAAAGTTTTTTAATTGAAGACATGGAGGATGTGATATAATCAAGAATTCCAAGAGGAAGAAATGGCAAGAATTCTATATTATTTGTAGTCAATATTTTGTAATATCACTTTTTAGTAGGACTGTTTATAATCTAGCACTTCAGTGGTGTCAGCAAAACGTTTTCAATAAATAGAACAAAAAAAGAAAGAATAAAAGCCAACATTTGATATATTTATTCCCTTTAATGTGCGGCATCCCAGCACGACACAGGGCCCAACATTGGCGCTACTCGCTAATTACATTTGTTGTTTTTTCACATAAAAATTATTAAAAGATTAAACGTTCACTGCGGACCGAATACATTCTTTCAACTTGCTAAACTCGTGTGTCTTTGATCTCGTCGGACTGTTGTCAGGATGGTGATAACTTGTTAGCCTATTGTTTTACTTTTCTAAAATCTAAGTTTAATCATCAGTAGGCCTGCATTTTATTTAGTCTACATTTTGTTTTAAAGTGTGTATTACATTATATTAAAAAAGAATTACATAATTAAAAAAACAACATTTATACCAGTTAAAGGTTATTACAATTACTCATTATTTTATCTGAGATAATAATATTAATATAAGTCGTCAACGAGAGAGTTGTTATCTATTGTGGATAAAAATGGACAGAGGATTCAGGTCACAAAATCTTTTTTGTTCTGACATTATTTTTGAAAGAAGCGTTCCACGCTCATATTTATTGTGACGTCATATTTCTACACCCCCACTCCCCTCGTCACACTTCGTCACAACTTTTGACCCCCTCTCCCCAATGCGTGACGTAATATGTGAACGACCCCGAGAACGTATTTATGGGGACCAATGTGTTAATGGGGCAAACATGAATGGTAATGGTAATTTGTTTTTAAGTTTGTGTTGATGTTGTCAACAAAATAGACAAACACATATATACAAAATAGACAAATACAAATGGCATTGACTGAGCAGTAGAGATGTTGGTGGCCGTGAAAATGGCCAGGTTTAAACCAAGCTGAATTAACATAAGTGGCATCTCACCGGTCTTCTTCTCTTCCTCAAACTTCCTTTAACAGTTGATCCTCAAGACTCTATTCAAACAGACTTGCCTCTCCACACATACTCATTTCTTCCATATTGCCGTGTCTGTGATTCTCGTAATGGCACATGGTGATTTGACATGAATCTGATGGCCCGGGTTAAATAGCATCCCGAAACGAGTGTTGATGCCTCTACGCTAGCTAACGTCAGATACACTTTAATGATATTTCAGAACATGTGAAACAGTGGGACTAGTCTCTTGTAAATGTAGCCTATGACCGGATCGACACGGTTTGAAATGTTTGAACAATCCAAATGCGCGTTACAAAATTCGGTCAGAGAGGGGAGACTTTCTTTCAGTCAGAATGGAGCGGGCGCGTGACGTCACATTCAGGATATAGGCGGGGCAGTGTTTGTATGCAGTTTATCATTGCGACGTAGTTTCAGTATGGCTGAAACCAAGAGACCACATGTTGGGGTGCTAATGCTGTGGATACAGTGTGTGGCAGTACTTCAGCTGCAAATGCAACTGTATTGCTTCCATAAGAGGATGACTTTAATTTCGATTTAGCCGATTTTCTCTCGTCTTTGCAAGAATTTGTGCCTGCGCCAGTAGTATTACCTTCACTACCCTCTTCATCATTACCTTTGGTGGAGGATTTTAGAAAGAGACAGAATGAAGAAATGGAGAGTTCTTTCACAAGGGTAGAAAGAAGCAGAACAAGTATTGTTTGTTTATTCAGCAATAGAAGGAAGAGGCAAGAAGAAAACGAGACGTAGAAGAAGAGAAGATAAAAACTTCGAAGTGTAAAGGAGGACATAAGGAAGACAGTGAAAAAAAAAAAAAACCTTAACATAAGAGAAAGACGCCTTCACGTGCCAAGCATACCAAGCCTTCCGTCCCTACATTCACGCCCACCGCCACTGAGATGCCAGCAGCAACAGCAGTTACTATTATCACTACCAAAGCAGCAACTGTTGGAGGAGGAGAAGGAGTATGACTTGATCGTAGACAGGTCTCGAGACAGTTAAAGCTAATGATGTCAAGTCCATGATTTTGTAAAGAAACAAATACCCAACGGTCCTTTCAGGGCCACCGATATCTCTTAGAAAAGAAGCACTACTCAACGATTACCAAAATCAAGCAAAACGTCATTCCGTTTTCCTCCATGACTGAATGATGTGAATGCGTGTTTAAATCACTTATCAATAGTACAATAAAATCAAGACAAAGACACTTACTTTTACTTTGGTACACTCTCTTTTTTTAAACACAATGACAATTTTACAGCAAATCACAAGAGTCCATTATCTTCTTTCTTTCTTTCACTGCCTGTCTCTTTTTTGAATTTCTTCACTGGCATGGGTTCGTCCTCTTCTGCTGTTGCTTCTCGTGGTCTTGATTTCTTGCATTTTTTGACGGGGATGGGTTCATCTGTTTCTGAAGACCTCTCCCTCCCCCAGCTTCTTAATCTGTTTGTTTTCTTTTTTTCTAAAGACTCTCTGAAGACCAGTGTCGTTTTGCTGACAATGATAACATATATCTTTACCTTTGTCTCTCTTTTCTCCTGTCTTTCCTTTCCTTGGACGTTGTGGGCATTCTGGAGCCAAGGGACATTTCTCTTGACAAATATAGCAGCTGCTTTTATCTGTTTTGACTCTCCCATCTTCACAAATTGAAAGCTGAATAGGTACCATTTATTCTTAGGGTACGAACCTCGCCCTATACTTTTATAATGAATTCTTTATTATTCCCGTAATAGGTTGACCGCTGGGTCGGGGAACACCATCCCAAAGTCACCTTACATCCAAAACGTTTCTAGTTATCAATTAATCTATGGACAATAAATAATACATATAAAAGGAAACGACACACACGCATGCACACATGCATATTGCACGCAGTCTCATTTGACACAGATTAGATAGGCTGACACAGGTAACTTGGCAGATCAAGTTTGATACTTTCATCTGGTAGACGACAAACGAAAACAAATAAAACGTGTGAAAATCGTCCGTGAAGATTTGATATTGGTCAATTAGGAAGAAGTGATGGAGTTTGCACCTTCCGACGCATTTGGAAATGTCATCATTATACAAATATTACAAATATAGATCCTGACAGAAAGTCTGGTTTGCATTCTGTTTATGTACGCTGCGTACGCGACACGCAAACGCTCGTTTAGAAATGTAGGAATCCATAACACTTTTAGGAGATCGAGTCCTCTAGTTTGACATTGACAATTGTATGTGCATCCATTGCCTTCATAGCCATGACCCAGAAATTGAAAGATGTTTAAGTGCATTGACGGACGAATACCCAGAAGACAGTCGTCAGTTTTGCTAGCGGCGGTTCCAAACATTACGGATACCTGTATTGTAACCGATGGAGTGAAATCCACACCAAATGCATAGTCAAAGGACTGCCACTAAACTATCGATCGAGTCAAGTGTTAAACGTTGACGTGTTGAAACAAGCTCTTCAGTACGGAAAAGATCAAGACCTTCGCGGGACAATATTAGATCCACACAAAATTGTACGTTTACAAAACAACCAAATCGTCAGTCGCACTTTAGAAAAAGTCTCTTAAACTGTGTACCAGAAATGGGTGCAAGTTCCAGATCACCACACTTGACTGTACGTACATACTGAGCTCCATTATAAAAAGGGGAATGTTCGTTCTACTGATAGTGTGACGATAGACGTAGTTTGAAATGAAATACAGTTTTAACCTGCAGTTGAATCCGTGTTAACTGACTTCACTATTTAGTACCAATTTGTCAATTTCTGCATGTTAATAATTAATATATTCTTTGTGTTTATCAATTTTCATTTCATTACACACGGGCATTCGAGTTTTATTGTCATGTGTTTGTATGCATGTTTATCAACTACTTTCTTAACCAAGTGTATTAAAGGATTCTGGGACTATTCGGCCTATGGCAGAGTCAGCCCATTAATGTTCTCGTCCAATAAAGAACTCGGCTTACCTAAATCGGTCCATAACGTACTCGACCCATTATATTAATGTGGACATAATGCTCTTTTTTCAACGGTCATTTCATTTTTTTTATCTTTGTACCCGTCTTCCAACGGTCATGTACTTTGCAATAGCGATACAGGGAAAGAATTATAATCACAGATTAATTAACTTGTATAATGTATAACCAACATTTTTAAACAGCCCTTGTCCTATCGTTATGCTAATCGTTAATTGTGTTGAAGGTTGCACGTGTCGAGAGCGAAACATTTCGACCCCAAGAAAATTTCCAAGACATTTATACTCCAAGAAATTTCAACCTCAGCCGTGGGACAATTCAACCCCAATTCATGCATTTTTAAGACAATAATTAGCACATTGCTAATGGTCACTCCCACTAGTCACACGATTATTCATTGATGTCTCCCAGCACACCGCTAAAATGTCAACAGTTAATTATAAAAAGGTATAAAATCAAACTTACCACACACTGTTAATTTGTTTAAAGGAGCCGAAAATTTTTCATTCCATAACAGTTTTTATCCTAAGCTTTAATAAAGGTGTTTGGTATACTTGAGAGTAAATTTTGGATTAATTTACGTTAAATAAAGTTTATATTTGTGACATTTTGATCGGATATATTTTGGTATAATACTAGCTGAACTGTGTTAATTGTGACATTGGTGTTTTATCCTTGTATAAAATGCCATAGGCATATCAGGCCTAGTCATCTTGCTTTGTCTTGTAACAGATGCGGGAAATGGCAGCATCGCATCTGCGATACAGGTAAGTGTAATGATTCATCATCTTTTTTATTATGTCTGTCGGTCTTCCTTTCTTAAATATTTATTTATTTATTGCTGAATTTCTGAGTTGTACTTATTGAGTAGCATAGATGTGGCTTGTACATTTACACATTTTAGATATAAAAAATACATATAAAATGATTATATTCCTTTAAGCTTACCAATTTAATACAGTTCTAAAATTTGTTTATTTTTAGAATATAATATGAATAAGTAAATATCGAATAAGTTAACGATTAGCAAAAAATGCTAACGAATTTCATTATTTCAGACTGACACCAAAATTGTTTGTTTATTTGCGAAGTATTAAATTTTAGACTTTAAATACAAATATATTATGTTCTGTAGCTTCAAAGGTATTTTATTTCTAAACGAATTATTATTGAGCATGAAGTTGGTAGCGAAATCTTCTTTAAAATAAATCAATACTACGATTACAAATACATATACATTCTTAATACAATTTATGTTTCCAAAACAGAATATATATTTTATGATTAATAGTATATAATTAAAAGAATACAAAATGTTTCACCGCTCTGGTGGCCTAGTGGTTAGAGAGTCTGCCTCGGATGCGGGAGGTCGCGCGCGGTTTCGAACCCCGGACGAGTCATACCAAAGACTTATAAAATGGTACTAGCAGCTGCCACGCTAGGTGCTCAGCATTAAGACTTCAGTGTTAGGAATGGTCTGCGTGGTGTCAGGATAATGTTTCTAGGTGTCTGCGGCATGATGCTGCGGTGCTAGACATCACTACGGTTACGTGTAGGCTCGTACAATAATAACAAGAGAAAAGAGAAAAGAGTGAAGCCAACAAGCTTTGTATATTATAACAAAATAATTTATTTCCCTAGAAAACAATGTAAAAATTGGAAAATAGGCTTACGGTTTGTGAATATAATCCAAAATTTAATCCTAAGAATGAAAAATACAAGTCCTATCACTAAATAGTTCTATTAGAATCCAGGTTCGAATCTCGACGACTTTCCAATATGGAAGGCGATGACGTCAGATATGGTCCTTGTACAAATAGCAACAATTCTTCAATTGAATCACAGTTTATGTTTCCGAATAATTCCAGAATAAATTTCCACTGAATTTCTTTCTCCCAGAATTTATAAAACAATACACTCGTTTGGCTTTCTAGAGAATAAATTATTAAATTCCAAAAACAAATGAACTTCAAAAACAATCTGGTTTCAACAATAAAAACATATCCAGCCTTCAAGGTTTCCAAAATACAACTGACAGACGAGCGCTCAGGAAGGGTATTATATCCACCCGAATTATCATCCCGTTCTTGCGAGATAGATTATGTGGTCTCTTAATACTTGAACAAAGCAATACGAAAAATGTAATCTCTCACGTAACAAGAACCCTCATCTACTCTCACTCTGAAATAAATTTAAAAATAAAACATTGTTTATTCAGACTAAACGAAATGACCTTGGCAATAGCCACTCGTTTTCGCGTAGCGCTTACACTACCGCGGACCAAGGTGAGCTAAAAATATTCCTCATGTAACACGTTTTACGTCTTAGATAAACAACATTACTAAAAGAAAATATCGAACTACTGAAAAAGAATTTCGAATCCCGTGAAATTAATCATTACAATAAAATGTAATGAAACAAAAATAAAATAAAAAAGAATTTTAAAACTAACACACAAGCAATTTAATTACATATGCGTAACACTATAAACTGTCACACTGCAGACATCGTAGCGATATGACTGAAAAATTGTAAAAACTACGTTAAAAATCCAACACACACACACACACACACACACACACACATACACACATACACACACACATGTTTCAAATGCTTCGACATAAAATTAAATTGTTTAAAAAATAAATTAAACTTAATGTCTTAAAATATTCATATTATTCCACTGCGGCTTTCAAAGAAAATCTTTCAAATGTAGTACGTAGTTTCTTACCTGTAGGAAAAGGAAGGCGAACGCAGTGAAATCTTGAGCCAAACTATCGTGAGTTTGCTCCCATATAAGGGTATACTGGATTCACCCCTGCGCTTCGGAGTTAAGAAAAATTTACAAGACCTGTTCGGAAGATTTACGGCAACAAACGAACTTGTATGATAGCACTTTCCATTTTCCATAAGTGGCCCTATAGATTGGCAGCTCTAGACTTCACTGTTCATGACCTTCGCAAAATCTATTTTTTTCTTGTCACGTAAGTATACAAAAATTCGTCTAGCCAGCATCCTAGAAAAATTTAATGAATCGACAGTCGCTGAGCCAACATTCTAATTTATTGAATCAGCCTGATACATATGGTATCATGTTACTGAATTCGCTGACTTAGAACACAGGAGGGATGTTTGCAGTATTTTTATACAATGTTAGACGTATTGTTGTGTTTAATCAACAATCACAATCTTCATTAAATGATATAATTTTAAATTTCAACAATAAAAACTGCATTTTGTAAAACTTCATTGAAAATTCATTCTTCACAAGTATATTAAGTATATAAATTGGTGAAAATCATTTATCGGTGATGCTTACCATATTGATTACAAATGAAAATGAAAGAGTATGACTATATATATATATATATATATATATATATATATATATATATATATATATATATATATATATATATATATATATAGGGGTGTCGTGTGTTTGAACCTCTATTAATTGATTTGGCGATCGTTATCTAGAAGATGACCTCCTTCGATGTTATTGCCCAGTGTGAGTGGATAGACAGAACATTGACAGAGATCTCAGCGAGACTATTGAGAAGAAATAAACAAATACGAGCACCATTAAAAAACAAAATAAAATAAATTTTAATTAATTAATATATAAACTAAAATTGCAATTTCAATCCAACAGATTTACATTAATGGAATTTAATAGCAGTGTTCAATTTGCGGATTCGTTCATCATAGTGACGAGTGGTGGAAAGATTACAATTTGCATCACCTGGCGTCGTTCCTCTACTGACTTTGTGTATTCCACGTCTAGCGTGTATGCTTGGTTCTTCCTCTGACCCTTCTATTCCGAATTCTCTATTTGCGGACTTCCTTCTTGGGCTGTCCTCATCGGGTTCTCGGGGAGGGATATAGAAAGCTGTTCCCTTAAATAACAAGATTACGACTAAATCTGTATGTGTTTCACCACCTATCCGTATATATAAAATTCTCTTACTTTCGTTATTCAGAAACGTAAATAGCTATCCACACTGCATAAATTCTGACATAATGTGACCTTAACGATTAACGGTCCTGACATATTTACTGTATTTGAGGTAAGGTACAATCAGTATCTCTAGTACAAATGACAATTGCAATATACGTCCCTAATTAAACAGTTCATCGCCCTTGCTCCACCATGGATTAACTAGAAAATAACACATGCGGTGATTACAAACAATACTGCCGTATATATCTGCATACGTTACTATGCGACTTCTAACACCTAGCTAGTCAGTTCCACTCAATAAGATAAATGCTCGATTACTATTGCATAAGATTCACTAAATTCCAGCTTAGAATAACTAATAACCTGCAAGATCATTTAAGCATTACAAAATCATATATAAATATGCAGTTATCATTAACTCACGATAAACAGTATCATTCTACAGACAAAGGAAATTAATTCATATAACCATAAGAAATTCTACACATTTGAATATTTAGATTAATTCATAAATCCTTATGAAATACTACACATTTTAATATTTGGATTACATCATAAATCCATATGAAATACTACACATTTGAATATGTCGATTACAGGCAATCTGTCAATGCTATCAATGAACTAATAACTGTAAAATTAAAGAAATATATTGCATAACAACTCTAACATATCAACAGAGTTCTATGAAATTGAATAAACGATATATAGCATGGATCATAAGCATATCAAACACATTTGCATAAAACCAAACAACAAAATAGAAAATTACATGGAAATTAAAATTACGTAACTTAATGCTGTTTCTTTTCCACACAATCGTGCGTCCTAGCACTATAGCCTGTCTCTTCCTTTCAAGACAGCTATCTGGCCTCTTTACTTGTTAACCAGGGAAAACACTATTCTTTTAGGTTTCCCACGGAGTCAACCTGTCTTCTCTCAAGACAAATTTCTGACTAACTAATTATTTTGACTAAGGTCGGTAAATTTAAACTCCCATAACTTCCAATGTGTACGCCTTAATTTTAACTGAACAATCAAAAGCAACTGTTCCTAAATTTTCCCCAAAATAATCATGTCTTTCATCAGATTTTGACAGCCTAGAATACTATGCAATCCACTTTCCTTTGAAGATCAATTCTTTGACATGCGGTCCTTTGCAACAGATACGGTTCTAATGTAGACTCTCCCAAGATACCGTTAGAATGGCTGGGTCAGTTCCACTAAAACTTAAATGTAGGTCCTTTTATGTTTCACAGATAAAAGAAGGGAAATATCAAAGTGACCTTTCTCAAAGACTTTTCTGGCTTGACTATGATAAATTTTAATGCACAATTTATTCAACTTGAAGATTCAGTACTTCTTCAAAATTCGACACATTACATACGCCCTTCTTTAAGAGTAAAATCTGGGATTTTGCTCTTCGAATTTTGGAGTTGCATTTCAAGTCGTTGTTTACATGTCCTGAAGTGACCTCTTCACCTCAGAATCAACTAATCTACTCACACCATCTGCTCTTACATCATCACTTCCTTTTAATGTAAGGCAATTGAATTTGATATTGTTGAAGAAATAATGACCACCTCATTAAAAGTCCATTCGTCAGTTTAGCTTGGGCCAAATAAGCAAGTGGTTGGTGGTCAGTTTCGAGAAAAAACCTTTCGTCCATATAGGTAGCACTGGAATTTGGAGATTACAAAGATAATCGCTAGGCACTCCCTTTCGGTAACTGAATAATTACGCTCAGCAGGAGATAACTGTCTACCATCATATGCAACCGGGAATAAGTTCCCATCATGTTCATGCAGTAAAACTGCACCAAGACCACTGTCAGAAGCGTCGGTACGTAAGACAAAGTCCTTTGTCACGTCCGGTAGTCTCACTACGGCGTCCGACGTCAACCTATCATTCTTCTGTACCAAAACAACCCGTGAACTATATGCGGATTCGGCTGGTTCAATGACCCCTAAGTCAAGCATAGCTCGAATTTCGTTCCGTACAGTTTCTAACTTCGCATGAGACAGTGGATAGGGTTTCAATGTCACAGGCGTTTCATCCAGTAACTTCAAACTGAACTACTCCAAGTCCGTCAAGCCTGATCTTTCTGTCAAGACACTTGCGCAGTCGTGGAGTATCTCCTCCACCTCTTCACGTTGTTCTGACGTTAACGTTACGTCAAGGACGACGTGGACGTAGGTTTCATTTCTCGTCAAAGGACAACTAGAAAGTACTTTCGCCACTCCTCCGTTGTCGTCGGGTTCTTCAGTCACAACTGTAGCAACCACGAATTCAGTAGGTGACTCCCTTTCAAGGTAGCGTTTAAGGAGGTTAACGTAGTACAACTTCTCTTTATCTCCCACCTTGATACGATAGTTCTGTCCGCCCTTCTTTTCCGTTACAACGAACGGACCCTCCAGGATACTTGGAGTTTGTTGTGCTCCAAATACATCAACACCTTGTCACCCACTTCAAACTTCTGTTCCTTCGCCCTCTTGTCATAGTACTTGGCTTGACGTCCCCGTGCGTCACGGAGATTCTTCTGGGCCAATCTACAAACTTCCTCCAGCTTGTTACGGAGATCAACAACATACTGATACGTTGTTCGTACTTCCTCGGATGCCTTTTCATCCGCCCATAACTGTTTCAATACAGCCATAGGTCCTATCACTATCCTCCCATAAACTAGCTCAAAAGCTCTCCAGAGCTTGCTTCAACGTCCCATTGAAACGCTCTACTAGACCATTGCACTGCGGGTGATACGGGGTGGTAGTCAGGTGCCTAATGGAAAGTAACCGGTTCGCTTCTTCCATCACCTGGCTAACAAACTGCTTCCCTTGGTCAGTTAGTATCTCTTCAGGAACGATAACTCTAGACCAAACTCCTAACAAAGCTTCAGCCACCGTAACTGAATCAATGTTCTTCAACGCAACGGCCTCCGGGTATCGGGTAGCATAATCACCGATCGTTAACACATAACGATTACCACTTTCTGACGCAGGCTTTATCGGGCCTATCAAATCCATAGCCACCCTTGAGAAAGGTTCATCAATCAGAGGGGTGGTTCCTAGTGGCACTGGGCGATTTGAGGTCTTAGGTGCCAAACGCTGACACTTGTCACACGACAGACAAAACCTCCTTACATCCCCATACACATCTGGCCAGTAGAACTCCCTCACTAACCAATCTCTCGTCTTTGCCACACCCATGTGACTACCGAGTAGACTCTCATGTGCTAGCCTAACCACATCTCACTTAGATCGAGGTACAATCACTTGTTTATACCTCTCAGAACCTTTCCGGGCGTATCGATACAAGATACCCCGTTTCAGCGCAAACTCTACCTCACCGTCAGGTAAGTTCCGCACGGACTTCTCCTTTGCATACCCGTGTATCCTGTTAAAGGCAGAATCTTCCTCTTGAAGTCTCTTTAATTCACCAGGTAGCAAATTATCTATGGGCGAAGTAGAGGGGTTCAGCGGCTTCGACCCTGACCTTCGCTTCATAGACCTCGTCTCTACGGACCGCACGTGTACGGGTAGGATTAGGCTGTGGCAACACATACCTCCATCCTAAAATTACGTCATGCGACAACCCTGACAAGCACGCTGCTTGAATTCGTCCTTTCACATACGGCGAATCAAGATCGATGTAAACAACTGGAAGGGAATCTTTACTCTTATTAGCAAATTGAACTTCCACTGTCTCACCTGTATAATCAGCAGGTTTGACAAATTTGCAATCCACCAAAGCTGGATAACTACAACCGGTGTCATACAACACAGTAGCCTTCTCTGCATTTACCGTAGCTGATGCTGCATTCGACCACTCTACTGGTTTACACTTTCTACCAGTGTCTGGTGTCACTACATTTATCGTGCAGGTCTTGAGAGTATGGCCAGGTTTGTTGCAACCGTAGCACACAAACTTCATCTTTCTTACCAGGGGTACCTTTATCTTCCCAGTGGGACTTTCCTGAGCCACGGAACTGATCATGGTTGGGATTATCAGCACCTAGCTTCCCACCATTTTGACCATTCCGCCTAGGAGGTGTCAAACCGTTAGCTCTTCTAAAGTCAGGGACGCTGGTTTGATCCCTGCCACTCCAGGTGGTCGGAAGAGAGCGTGCACTCTCATATCGCTCAGCCATCACACTAATATCTTCTAAGGTCGCGAAATCACGCTCCGCTAAAAATACGATCAGGTCGTTCCGATACGTACTGAGTACACGTTCTTTCAAGATCTCTTCCCGTATGCCTTCATAAGTGAGCGCGGCGCCTGTCATTTTCATCCATTCATCGAAAAGCAGGCGCACACGCGTATGAAATTGTGCGTGTGTCTTCGTTGTTCGTTTAGACGACTCTCTGAAAAGTTTGCGAAAACTTTCAGCCGACAACTCGTAATGCCGTAACAGCGCTTTCTTGAGAGCGTCTTAGTCATCTTTTTCAGTGGGTGTCATATTATGGTAGACAGCCTTGCCAGCTCCTTGTAAAAACGCAGAGATATTAATGGCCCACAGATCTTTGGGTAGATGATGGATTAAAGCTAACTTTTCAAACTGCGTTAAAAAGTTATCGATGAAAAGAAAACATGTCTACTTAATATGCATTTATTTTTTAGTATAATATTTGTATCTTTGCCCGTCATTGCCCTATCTTAATCCGTCTCTTAATATTAAGGGTAATTACATATTTTTTATGTATGTATGTATGTATGTATGTATGTATGTATATATATATATATATATATATATATATATATATATATATATATATATATATATATATATATATATATATATATATATATATAATCAGTAGTAAATATTCGACATTTTCTTTTCTTGACCTAATTTAGTATTTATTAAAGTCCATAAGATGAACAACGTTTCGTCTCGAAGTTTTTTTTATCACATTTAAGGTCACTTTACCTATGCATATACAGATGCACTGAAGCACATACCTGCATTACCTATGATTGCAGATGCACATAAGCACATACCTGCATACCACATATTGTAAAACTGGACTAAGATGCTGGCATTAATAAGACGTGTATACTTATAAAATAAATCAATATACTGATAATGTATATTATACACTGGGCAGCACATATCTGATCTTAGATATTGTCCACAAATTTTTCTTCTTGATTTTAACCGTTATATTTTATTACACATGCATACAGTGTACAATCGAGGAACATGTATAAAGTGTACAATCAAGGAAAAATATGTCTTTTCGTTTATAAAGTTTACAAAATTGGGGGACGGAGACAAATAACCAGGATGATGATGTGTTAACCAAAGACACGCGCATATGTACACATGGGCTAAGCAAATGGTTATAGAGCTATTAATGACCCATATTAAACCAACGTACAAGTCTGTTCCTGACAGCAAATATTTTGGTTATGGTGCAGTGATGCAAGGGTCAGGATATATTGCCATATTGTACAATTGGTCTGGGTTTTACTAAAGAGAGGCGTTGTAGAAATTATCGGTGGTACAGTTGAGCTGATTCATTGTCTTTCTATAGACAGATCCCGAATAACATCATCAGTGGCCATATTTGTGGTTTGCTGGTAGATTTACTTTTGGTTACTGTGTGGAAGTTCAATTCATTTCATTGAATCTCAAGAAGCTGTTACATAAGATACACGCATAAACAGAATTCAAACCAGACTTTCTGTCAGGATCTATATTTGTAACTAATATGTTGATTTTTACTCAGTGTACCTTGTTCAAAATGGGCAGTTTTGTTGGTCACATATAGGAGAAACTGTCAGGTTGCCCATCTTCCAGGTAAAATGGGCAGAAGATTGTCTGGTAGTGACCTTATCAGAAAGCATCTTTAGTTGGTAAATAATTCATGGATTGTTTTGGGAAAGTATTCTAAAAAATGGGTTTCTAACTTTGAGGATTTTGCATTTGTAATTTTCCTAAAAGAACAGTTATGATGAACACAAATGTCATACTGAGAAGATCTCTTTCAGCAGCAAATGATATGCCCACGCAGTGGTTAAATCTATAACTCTGTATCTATTATTTGTCCCATTTGAGCTGTGGTCTTGAACTTGTTATAATTTTACTAACACTGCACAATGGTTATAATTGTGCTGATGTGCCAGTAAACTACATAAACATACATACATTCATTCTATCAAAAATGTTAAAACTGCACTTTTCCTTGAAACGAAAATAATTTTATAGTATGACAAGTGAAAACTTAATCGAGATTTTGGTACACATTGTTTATTAAAATTATTTATTGGCCAGTACAGTGAGTTACTGTTGCCATATTTAACAGACATGTAACTGTACTATCTTTCATCCACTGTTGCTGTAAGATGACTTTAATGCGTTTTTCATCAGAACTATTAGCCTTGAAACAACAAATATATTAGTCCCACCTAATAAGTTCTAGCCCTATGACATTCACAATCATTCTTACACTCATGAAAAAAAAAAAAAAATACATGGTGATATATTGGCATTGCCACTAAAATCTATAGTCCTAATATTTTTTCTTCAATCCAGTTGTTATCACTGCATATAAACTACTGTGATATAACAGATGTATTATTATGCCCTTAAACACTTCCAGTTTCTAATATTCACAAGACACAATTTTTTTAATTGAGAAAAATTATCGAGTTCACATAACAAAATCGCTGTATCTTTCAGGCTTTCTTATTAGACGTCCTCTCCTTGTTCGAATCTCTTGTGTCTGGTTTGGCTCATTGATGATTAATGGCATCTTGTCATTCAGTTCAGTGACCTCCTTGTTTCTTCTGTATATAGCACCATCCTGGGTTTTCACATCATACGACCTTAGAGTGCTGCTTTTTCTGACGACTACAGCTGGTTCCCAAATATCTTGTCTTCTGATTCTAACTTTGTCTCCAGAAGTCAGATTTGGAAGCTCTTTAGCTGTTCTGTCATACTGTTTCTTTTGCTGATTTTTCTTTTCAACCAGTTTCCACTTTAGGTTTCTTTCTTTTATAACTTGCGGATGTAGCTTATGTTGGTAGTAGTTAAAGTCGATCGAAGTCTTCGACTCATCAGTATTTGTGCTGGAGATCCTATATCATCAATTGGTGTATTTCGATACTCCAATATCGATAAATATGGATCTTTTCCATCTCTCTTCGCCTTATTGAGAATTCTTTTGACAGTTCATTCTACTAAACTATTCGACTGTGGATACTTGGGACTTGACGTAGTGTGTTTGAATCTCCAGGTTTTTGCAAACTAACCATATTCTTTTGAGGAGAACTGTGGTCCATTATCACTCCTTGATTCTCGTGGTATTCCATGTCTTGCAAAAACTGATTTTGTGTGTGTGTGATTACTGTGCTTGCTCGTGTATTTTCTAACTTGGCAACTTCAAAATATCTTGAGCAGTAGTGTACTATCAAGACATAGTTGTAATTATTCCACATAAATAAATCTGTTCCAACCATTTCCCATGGTGCAGTAGGTTGTGTAGATAACAATGGTTCTTTTTGATTTGACTTTCTGTATTCCTGGCAAGTAGAACAATTCGATACTGTGTCTGCAATCTGTGCATTTATGCCAGGCGAATACATAATGTCTCTTGCTCTTTGCTTTGTCTTCTCAATTCCCATATGACTTTTGTGCAACTCTTTTAGCATTTCTTTCTGAAGAGCAGCTGGTATTACAATCTTCTGTCATTTTAGAACTAATCCGTCCATTTCTGAAAGTTCATCATTGCAGTTCCAGAAATTTCTGATTTCAAATGGTGCGAGATGTTTATTATTTGGCCATCCCTTTTGAATCATTTCTCATAATTTGGTCATTTTATCATCACGCTTAGTTCCATTCTTTATTGCTTCTGACTGTGTATCTGCAATCTGTATATTTGACATGATCTTGTGCACATAGCACTCAATTTCACTATCCATGTTCATCTCAGATGTGTTCGTCTGTCTGTATGCTCTCGACAATATATCTGCAACAATTAACTCTTTTCGTGGACAATACGTTAAGTCAAAACTGTACTTCTGCAGTCTTAAAAGCATTTTGTGAAGTCTAGGCGGTGCGGCAGATAGAGGTTTATTGAGGATTGATTTCAGAGGTTTATGATCCGATTCAACTTGTACTTGACGACCACAAGTATATTGATTAAATCTTTCAAGACCAAATAACACAGCAAGCAGTTCTTTTTCAATCTGTGCATACCTTGTTTCTGCATCTGTCAAAGACCTTGATGCAAATGCTAAGTGTTTGCATGACTGTATTAACACTGCTCCAAGTCCTGATTTTGATGCATCACAACTAACAATGACAGGCTTCTTAACATTGAAGTATTTCAACACATTTTCTTTGCTTAGAATCTGTTTGATCTCTTCAAATGCATGTTTCTGTGCAGTTTCCCAAACAAATTCATTGTCACTTTTCAAAAGTGCTCTGATTGGCTCTGTCACTGTAGACATATTTGGGATAAATTTCGCTAAATAGTTGACTGTACCAAGTAATCTTTCAATTCCTGTCTTGTCCGTCGGAGCGGGCATTTTTGTGATTGCTATTACTTTTTCTGGTCAGGTTTAACACCTGATGATGTCAACATGTGTCCCACGTAGCACACTTCTGTTAGTCCAAATTGGCATTTTTCCAGATTCAGTGTCAGATTTATTTCCTGGCATCTCTTTAAAACATTTTTCAGTTTTCCACCATGCTCTTTCTTTGAAGTTCCCCAAACAGTTATGTCATCTATATCACTCTCCACCCCAGGCAGGTCCTCAAAACACTGTGCTATGCGTTTCTGGAACACTTCTTGAGCAGATTTAATACCAAAAGGCATTCTTAGGTAGCAATATCTACCAAATGGGGTGTTAAATGTTGTCAATAACTGGCTTTCCTCATCCAGGGGTATTTGCCAGTAACCATGATTGGCATCTAGTTTGGAGAAAACCTTAGCTCCAGCCATCCTTGTGGTTATATCTTGTAGGAAGTTGATAATGCTCTCACTTGGTAGCTTGATTCAAATTTCTCGGATCTAGACAAATTCGTAGTTTTCGTGACTTTGGTTTTTCAACAACTACTAATGAACTGACCCATTCTGTTGGTTCATCTACTTTCCGTATTACATTTTTCCGTTCCATCTCTTCCAAAGTTAATTTAATTGGTTCTCGTAAAGCTGTAGGAACCGTCCTTGCTGGATTGATGACAGGTTTCACACTTTTGTCAATTGCGATATGATAGTTTTGTTTCAGGCATCCTAGACCTTTGAACACACTAGGCAATTCTTTCACGATATGATTGTCCTTATTCCTGTGAACATTGCAAACAACTTGTATTAATTGTAAATCTTGAGATGCTTTGAACCCAAGAATAGGCGGTTGGTTTGTTTTTATTATGATAAAAAAATCAAGTTCTTGATTCATGCAGTTTAATTTGCATTTGCCTATATCAATTAGTTTGTCACCAGAGTAGCTTGTGAGACAGGTCTTGGTTGGTTTTACTTCAACGTTGTCAATGTTCATTGTTTCAAAAATGTGATTTGGAATGATGTATACTTGCGAGCCAGTATCAATTTCAAATTTGACATCAGTACCATGAAGTGTCAGAGTGACGTAGCATTCTTTGTCACTGATTTTAGTGTTTTCCTTTCTCACTGTTCCTACAAAAAATGTTTCTTCTTCTTCACTCGATAATTCTTGCATGCCATGCACCCGTTTTGTCCTGCAGCATTTCAGAAAATGATGCTGTTTTCGACACCTGTAGCATGTTTTTCCATAGGCTGGACACCTGCCTTTTGCATGTAATTTGACACATTTACCAAAGTTGAATAATCTGGAGTCTGATTTCATATATAACATTTTCGCTTTCTTTGGTTGTGCTATTGTCTTTTCTTTTTTCTTCATTTTCACACCATGAACATCTGATGCAGCTGCTTCATTTTGCATACTTTGAATCTGCTTTTTGGATTCTTCGTCTGCTCTGCAGATAGCCATTGCATTTTGCAATGTCAGTTGATCTTCTCGTAAAAGTCTTTCGTATACTTTTTCAGAATCAGTCCCACAGACAATTCTATATCTAATCATTTCATCCTGTAGATTTTCAAATTTGCAGTTCTTTGCAATCAATTTAAGTTCAGTTACATATTGGTCAACGGTTTCATTCTTCTGTTGGATTCTTGCATTGAATCTGTGCCGCTCTACTGTGATCTTCTGCTTCGGACTGCAATAATCCTCAAAAGTTTTGATCAGTGGATCATTTTTTTCAGTTTCATTGGCGTCAGATGTAAATGTGTTGTAAATGTCTCTACCATCCTGGCCAATAATGTATAGGAAAGCGCTGACTATTTCTTTGTCTTCTTTATCAGCAAGCGCAACATCTAAGTAAAACTGCATAGTCTGCTTCCACTTCCTCCAAGTTTCTGCTAGATGGTGGGAATTAAAGTCCATTTCAGGTGGCTGATTGAGTTTTTCCATGATGTCACAATTAACACATTAACTTGTGTATCCAAATATCAGTATCGTTATGGAGATATACTTCTTAATGGTATAAATCCAACTTATTCTAAAATTTTCACTTCTAACACCATGTTATGGTTTGCTAAATAGCACAAAACATGGTTTGGTCTAACTACTTTAATGGCTAGACTACAAATGATTTAAACAGTGAAAACACACTCACACTAGTTTTTCCACGCTAATGTTATCATAAGGCATATAGGGTTACAATTGAGTGAGAGCCTGGAGCTGACCTTAGGTGGCCTGTAACTGTCAGACCATTTGTAGCAGCAGAATGTTAATACCGTATATTACCACATATGACAAGTGAAAACTTAACCAAAATTTTGGTACACATAGTTTTTTTAAATTTATTTATTGGCCAGTACAGTTGGTTACTGTTGCTATATTTAACAGGCATGTAACTGTACTATCTTTCATCCACTGTAGCTGTAAGATGACCTTAATGCGTTTTTCATTAGAACTATTAGCCTTGAAACAACAAATATATTAGTCCCACCCTAAAGAAACCAACATATTCCAGTTCGCTATCATTGGCATGCTTTAAATTATTTGTGACTGTCTAAATATCGTATTGTTCTCCGTGGGTCTTGCTACCGTGGACAGTGCGGGATTACCCAATAGGCAGAGTAGGCAGATTTGATCTTGACGTATTCGGAGACAATTTGCGAGGGGGGGGGGGAGGGGGCGAGATTTCGACTGCCTAGGGGCCTCCACAGGGTTTAATCCGGCACTGACCGTGGACATACTCTAAATAAAATTATTATACGGTAGCATAACGGTACTATTATTAGACGATAACTAGACTATACATGTATAATATGATGATGATTGATACAAACCAATGGATAGTTCCGACCTGTCAAACAAACTGGGCACATTGACCAATCAAAAGTAGGTATCGATTGCTCAGCGTAGTTATGCGTTGCTATCCACCATATTTGCTGACAAACACGAGACCACGCTTGATTACTCTCGTATTACATTGCAGAGGAACGTGAAAAATTACACAGAAAATCACTGAAAATTTATCAGAAAAATGGGTTACCGTTGTACGTGGGACACATGAGATACAGAATGTCATTATTATATGATTCAAGACGGATTTTTAAAAAAAATTCTCAAACCAAACACCAACGTGCAAAAAATATCTGCGTTGGAAGTGATGCATTATTTATAATCATATTTCATATATAAATACACAAAACTGTTTTTAAATAATGTTAGTATTTGTTGTGCCTGTGAAAATGTTGAATACAATTTTTTTGCTAATTGTATGTTTATGTTCAAATTGTATATCTTATTGGAGCCATAATGTTACATGCAATAGAGAAACTTCGTGTACACGTGTTGTTTATCTTTGTACTTTTATTGCCTTTGTTTATTTTTCATTTAACAATTAAATTTGGAATATTGGAATCCTGCATCATGCTTCACTAGTGCTGATTTTATTAAAATTTTCAAACCTGAGCATTGACTTATAACTGACGTCCAGTTGACAAAGCACCACCCTAAACTTTAAATTCTGGATTGTCCCTAATCCTATTCATATATATAATAATAAAGTTGGATTTTGACATCAATTATTTCAAAATTTAAAATTTAATTATTTTGGATACTGTTTTTATTATGGAAGGTTTTCAAAAAATGTTTTAAATTTATGAAGAGGTGAAAGTGTAATAAAATAATTATTTTGGCTTTATTCGGCTTGGGACAATAAATCAGCTATATCCTGTCATATATATATATATATATATATATATATATATATATATATATATATATATATATATATATATTCATTTGACTTTAAATAAAACTAATCTCTTACAAATTACTGATTTTAAAACAACTGCAAAACGTTATAAGATCAATATAGTAAATTAAACGAGCCATTCTAATTAGCGAACAAACGTTAAAGCAGATTCAAATATATCCCGTCAACGTGCATGTTTTGGCTTATTTCGATGTGCCATTATTATTTCCTTCTTCTTGTTAAGACCTTATGATAAATGATCGTTTTAAATGGATCTGATATAATTTGAATTTACTGGTTTATCAATGATACTCTTATGTCATGTTCAATCCGTCCAACTGAGGATATATGTTACCGCGGCTTATAGAACGTGCAGCATTTCCTTCAATCACTCAGGTAACTTGATATGAAGTGTTTGTTTATTTATCTTTAATATCTGTATAACTAAACATAATGAAATTATTAATTATGGATATAAAAATACTTGTTTTATTCTTATATGCCAATTGTACATCACGATATAAATGTAACGGGTACATAATGAAAGCTTTATTATATTTTTTTTTAAAACGTACTGAAGCCATACTAAAAAATCGGATAATTAATAAGTATGCATAACTTTGCAAGAACAAAAAGATTTTGTTATTTTGTCCGATTCTAGCAAAATGGTATCATCTAGTTTGTCAGGATGATCTTTCTTCCACTTTGATCATCAGCAACAAGTTGTAACTAATGACCTGAATTTCGCCATCGAAAATACTAATTTCATGAATATATCATTGTGTGTAGTAAGTCAAGTTTTTTTTTTTTTTAATGCATGATCTGAAAGAATCCTGTGTGTGCCGTTATTCCTCCAGTTCTGTCAGTGTTATCTTGATCGTCACTTCAAGACTGAGACTGCATAGAACTATCATCGTTAGCAATGTAAACAATAGCAGAATCATCCTTAAGTGGTTCAAACTGGTACGGCTTGACGTCTGTCTCGCTGGCCATGTTTCTGTTTGTATTCGAGGACTGGCTAGTATTGCTTGACGTGACCACGTGATCTGTCGTCTCATCAAAACTCGGCAATTTACGGAATCCGTGATATCTTCTTCGCAATATAATCACTGTCCGCTACCGATATTTTTTTTTTATATAAACATTATAGTCGAATTAGAATTTGTAAAGAATTACATACATAAAAGGAAAATTTTTATTTCTAGTCTCCTTTAAAGGTGCCGAACATTTAACAATCACGTTTGAATTGATTTAATAAAGATATATTAGTATTAAATTGTAGAACAACAAGAACTATTTGATGTAATATGAGTAAATGAGCCTACATAACCACGTTGACATACACTTCAATTATCTCCACAAGTAAACAGTTGACAAGAAACATTAAAACAGGCGATATTTTTCTTTTTATTTCAGTAATCAATAAAAAACCCAATTGTTAGCCATTTTATTGTACAGTATCAAGAAGGGTTAAAAAGCCATACACGATCAAAGGGAAGGCTGACTTTGTTGTAGGCCGACACCTTAATGGCCCGAGTATGTTATGGGGAGATTTCTTAATTAAATTTGTGTAGCCCGAATCTCTAAAGGGCGCTTTTGTTATGTGCCAACTCCGTTATGGGCCGAGATCTCCAGTCACCATTATAAAGTGATTCAAGTATATATCGGACTATTATTACGGTTGAGAGTTCTTACTTTAGCAGAGCATGCGATGTTGATATATTCTCATGGATTTTTAATTATTCTTTCCAGAAGAAATAAAAAAAATTGAATTGATTGTTTATATATATATATATATATATATATATATATATATATATATATATATATATATATATATATTCCAAATGAAATTATTTATTTTTTGCAGCCGACACATTTTTTTAAAAATAATTCTCTAAATTTACTTAATAGCCTATAATTACTACTATGACAATGAAATATCCGGGATATAAATTGCGTGTACTTAAAATGAACATTAAACAACAGATGTCGTTATCGCTCGTCGATTTCGAGGTCAATAAAAATATTTTTAAGCATCTGCAACAAGGTGAAATAAACTAGTTGAAACATAATACATTTAAGGTTTAATTTCTGTATAAACAGCCATGTACAGTTTTGCAAACACAACGGTTTTTGTGTTTTATTTGTTTGTCTTGTCTTGTCTATGTTTTGTATTTGCCTTTGAAGAAGACTCATTAAGAGTCGAAAGCGCTCAGGCTATAGTCCGAGTCTATTAACCCGTTTGTTTGTACCCCCCTACTGATTTCAATAACGAAAACGTTTAATATGATAAAAAGTGCACAGAACTAAGTCAACTGAATCATTGATTTATAATTTCTAACCTGGCTGTGACCAGAGTGGCACTAATATGGCATCCACTTGCAGCTCTCATGCTTAACGGACTTTCCATACTAACACGGCGCCATATTGCGTACACTATGGGCTAGTTTATTTCCATCAGACAACATAATGATGTAGTTCATCCAGTTCGGCAATTGCCGGATAATTCCGTAAATTACCATAATGTTGAGAGTTTGGAATTATATCCCTTTGCACACATGAACATATTAATGAAACCGCTTCTTAATTTCACGTGAAAGGCAAATTTGTTGTTGTCATTCTTTTCATTTGCTTGATTCGACACTGTAAATATCGGAAGCAGACGACGTATGTATGTACATATGCAGTCGTATACACACCCCTTTGCTGAAAATGGACTTGGACAGGAACTGGAAATGGATCTCGAGCATGTCCGTCTATTATATTGAAAACTTCCGTTAAGCATGAGACGCGCAGACGATGACGGTGTTATGGCCATTCTACTCACAGTCTGGTTAGAAAATATAAATCAATGAATGAATTGACTAAGTTCCTTGCACTTTTTATCAAATTAAAGGTTTTCGTTAGTGAAATCGGTAGGGGAGTACAAACAAACGGGTTAATAGACTCGGACTATAGTTAGATACTTGTTTTGCACTGTTCGTTGTCAGTTTATTGCATATATATATATATATATATATATATATATATATATATATATATATATATATATATATATAGACCCAGCTGGTTGCGTGTGCGAAGTGCGCGATGCACACAGGCGCCACCGCCGAATAATATGTGCCAACCCTTCTGACATCTGTGGAAATTTTCGATAATATCTTTTTGGAAAGGCGCCAAACATTCATCGCACACACAAGAAAAACAGCACGCACGGGCATATATATATATATATATATATATATATATATATATATATATATATAGAGAGAGAGAGAGAGAGTAAAAATTATGTACTTAGAACAAATTTCCCTTAGAAGTTTGTAACCGTACATATAACCAATGGAGTTTTTTAAAATCTATTTATCTTTTTGTTTTTGTTCTTTCATTTGTGCCTGTTTTTTGCTAGCAAGGCTTCTTTGCTATTCACTTTGCTTCATTTTGCAGCCAATTCTGATTGCCTTTTTCGGTTAAATAGATTTGCAAGGAACATTGGAATGACAGGTTGTTGACTTTATTTGCAAGCAATATGTGCAATAAAACCCCACAACAAATATATATATATATATATATATATATATATATATATATATATATATATATATATATATATATATATATATATATATATATATATAACAAAATAAACTAACAAACAATCGACTTCTCAATGTGCCACTTTCATGAAAGAATGGAAACTGGAATGATATTGATTCTTCTTCCCATGTTGTTGTGGTCGTAGTTCGAAAGAGAGGAAGACAAAGAAGATGTCATTCTGACTTCCTTAACCGGTGTCACTCTAGCGATATAGGTGTTACATGGCTAATATGTGCGAAGAGGTACGGGATCGAACTGGAAAACAGGAAGTCAAGGTCTAAGTGTACGGCAGCAATTCCTTTTATTAAAATTAAGGAAACTACACTAGATATAGAAGACAAATTGCACACAATACATTTAAAACATATAATAAAAATGTTTCATTTAATAAGAGTTAACCAACTTCACACTATTCTATAATTTCTGTATTTCAGAATTAAAAGCCAAATAAATTGCCAATGGTGCAAAAATGCTCGAGTAAAAAAATATTACAAATCAATACCAAGGATATTTTCAATCAATGTATTTGATTAAATCTTAATTCTCAACAAGAATATCATTTTCTGTAATTTCAAAGGTATTTTATTTCTAAATAATTTATTTCGTAGCGTGAAGTTGGTAGCAAACCATTTCTGCAAAAACAAGATTAATATTCTAAGTTAACACAAATTCTAAATAAATTTAAATAATCCGAAACATTATATTTCATATTGTATAATAATAATAATAATAATAATAATAATAACATACTACAAGCTCTCCAGAGGCGGATGAAATAATCTCTAAACGTGTTACACAGAAAACTCTTTAACTATAAGTAATTACATTATTCTTACCTGGAAAACAGGATGCCGTGGTCTAAGTGAACGGCAGCAATTCTTGACGAAGTCGTGCGGGCGTAGCGTATATATTGTGATTTATATTCTGCGAGAAGTCGGCATTACCATAATAGGGCATGCCTTACAATCTCCAGCTTCACTTTACCCTTGGATCACTCATGACCCTCATGCTACAATGATATCTGGTTTGGTCAGAACCGCTCTATGTTCACTCAGACCCTGACTAGCATTTGTTTACATCGGTCCTGGCAATTAGTAAATCATAGCTTGTACTGGATATAGTTTATTAGCTACATCTGTTGTCTTATAATGAAGCTGGCGTAGAACCACAATATACAATGATTAATAGCATCTACTTATTTTAAAATACATAGCTGTAGTATTGTTGGCTTTGTTGTACAATCAGTTAATACAGAAATTCTAACAATCATTTTCTTTCTTATGTGAATGTAAATTACAAATTCAAAAATCATACTTTTATTAAAATTATATGAATTCAAATGACAACTCCAGAAATCATACATTCTAAAAATTCCTAAAAATTACATCTTAACACCACTACATGGATTACTTAGCATATCATTTTCACTATAGATGCTTCCCGATAAGGTCATTAGCAGACGATATTCCGCCGATTTTACCTGGACGATGCGCAACATGGCAGTTTCTCCTATATGCGATCACCAAAATTTACCATTTTTAACATAGCACACTGAACAAAAGTCAACTTATAAATCACAAATATAGATTCTAACAGAAGGATTGAATTGCATTCTGTTTATGTATGTAATTTTCGTAAAAGTATCTTGAGATTTTATGAATTTATTTAAACTCCCGAACACCATATAAAGTCAACGGTAAATCTGCCAGCTGACCACAAATATGGCGGCTGATGACGTCATTCGAGAACTCTATATATATATATATATATATATATATATATATATATATATATATATATATATAGTTCCCAATGACATCAACGGCCGTTACTGGTCGCGCATGTCCGAAAGGACGAATGCGACCTTAATTCAAAGTTAGTTAGTAGATCATCGGCCGTCGCGCATGCCCTGATGGGCGAAGGCAACGTTAATTCAATCGTTAGGTCAAATCATCAGCCATCATATTTGTGGTCAGCTGGCAGATTTACCGTTGACTTCATATTCCTGTACACTTTATATTTCTGTACATTTCATTAAAGTTTGTGGACAAAAGGTATGACATTTTTTCATTATTAGTTATTGTTTCACACACTCACTGCTAAATGCTGCAGGATACTTAACTATTGTCATAATGTGTATCCCTTTCCCCATAATCAACGTACCATCCCCCACCCACCTATACTGAATTGTGCAATACCAATAGACCTTAAAAGGTTTTTTGCTGGGTCTCTCTATGTGGCGGACCGCACAAAACACCATTACGCAACAACTGAAATCCAGATGAGCACATTTTGTTTAGTATACATGTAACAAATTTATGTTGGACGAACGCTGCCCTTAGCAAAATGTAGATATAAAACGCAGGGTATCCAAAAGGAGAACATAGGATTTTCAAGTACAGTAAAAGGAGAATTTATATATTATATGATATTCTTGTGGAGAAATGAATATCCTGCGTTCCATATTTCTAAAAGAATAAAACAGAAAGTTAAATATTAGCCAAGTTCAATTAAAATTCTCAAAAGAGCCGAAAAAGATCTAGGCATTTTTCTTATTGCAAGTCCTTCTCATCCTTTCCTTGTCGTGGTAAGTTGGGAAGATTAAACAGTACTCATTTGCTTGATTGTTCAGCAGGAAGAAGTATAGTGCAGATATAAGGAGACAAAGGTAACGGGTAAGTTTATATAATTCTTTTATGTTGCAATATCAGATTGATGAATAAATTAACCAAACCGAAAAACTAGGGTTATACACGTACCCCATAAATAGATTGCTAATTGGGAGATTAATTAATCTGGATAATAACAAAGTCAGACAAAATCATATTTGAAATGTTTTGCATTTTTATGAGTTACTTGGATAAACAATGGAAATAAAATGCCGTATCTTTAAGTACGTCTTATTGACAAAGCATAACAAAGGCTAAAAGGTTTAAATTATCGACAGAAATCGCTATTTTTCACACAGGCAGACAATGTCATAAAATAGCAGACAAAATCATGCAAAGTCATCACAGAAAGTATTGTTATCATTCCTAACTTGAAAAGTAAACCCCCCCCCCCAAAAAAAAATGTAACACCTGTATATATTTGAATAACTAACCTATTAAAAGCATGCAATATGCCAAATGATGCCTATTAATACTAGGGGACACGTAAATATTGGTACATCAATAAAAATTTTTTACTCCGTGTTAGCTTCATTGAATATCTTAAACATCTCTCTAAATTATATTTCTTGTTTATATTTAACAAAACTATTTCTGGACAATACCCTTATGAGCGTTGTGCGTGCATTCGCATAGTTGACAGTGGAGTATACAACTATGAAAGCTCGATGAACAGTCTAAATACGGTTATTATTATTATTATTATTATTATTATTATTATTATTATTATTATTTGATTATCAAAAAGCGTTTGTCCGTATCGACATGACAGAAACTCACTTATCATAAATTAGTAAATGAAAATAGTAGTAAAATGCTTATTATACCAAAACCCATATAGGCAAATGTTAAAGATTGTATGAAAACGCCAAATAGCTTGATATAAATATTTAACTGCCCAGCCGAGGTAATGCAAGGTTGTCTTTTATCACATATTTTATTTTGATTATTTTTAAACGATTTAAAGACACATATTTCTGACCAGAATAACGGTGTACTAGCAGAACATATGTATAGTATGTACGCTGTATCAATGATATACTAAGAGATGTATAAATTTTTCATTAAAAGGAAACGAGGCTTGCACAACAAGTGGTATATCATGGATACAGCATACATACTATACATATATTTTATTTAGATCACATACAAATGCACATATTTTCCTTTTGAACGGAGTTTAGACTGACTACGGGCATCTGTGTATTGACCGAGTCAATGAAATCACATCCCATTCAATTAATAATACTCGATTTTTAGAACCATATAAAAGGTTTAAGATACAACAACAACAACAAAGCCTTAAATACATTACATATGTGTGTCGCGTAACCAAGCCATTTACCCTACTGTGTCGACCGGAATTGCAACTTTGTATCATTGATTATATAAACACTTCAGATAGGTCCCAAGGGAAGTGTACACGTACCGTTATGACGAACAATATTCTTGTAGGTTACTTGGTGCAATTTCAGTTTCAATGTTTTTTATCCAGCCCAATATATGTTTCTCTCTCGAGGCCGTGATCGTCTTATTAGCTGAAATATTTTCTTTTCATTTTCTCAAGATAATTATTTTTTTCTCTCCAAATAATAGCAAGGATATAATATTTTGTTTTGATATACCCCTTACAAAATTTTTTGCGGTTACTAGCTCTAATTATTATCGCGTTGTTTCTTTGACTACGTGCAGTGTCCCCCCCCCCCTTTAAGTTTCGTTCCCAATAGGTATCGGTCCTACTAAACACCGCAAAGACATATATAACTATTGTGAATTACGTTAAATATTAAATCATGCATTTTCTCAAACATTTTCTTTTTATCATTTCTTGTACAATATTGTAACATTCTAAAAATATTTAATTACGGTTAGTGTAAGCTTATACAAATATCTTCCCAAATGGAGGTTGAATTTTCTTATTTGCTAATTCTACTCTTTCTCCTTTTGTTTGACAGTGAAACATCCTCGTGTCAATTAATACAAATATTTAATTACGTTAAGTGTTGGGGAAAAAAATGACAGGATCACGAAGGGCAAATACATGGCAATTGCTTGCAATATTCGAAAATATGAAGTGTTGATACCAAATTTATATCAATGAATGTAAGAATTAGAAAATGTTTGCTTTGTCTATGATCATTATTTTTTTAATTAGCTGTTTAACTCAGTACAAGGATGAAAACGTTTTTAAACTTACAATACTGGAGATTACTTACTGTTGATATAAAATTTACGTCATATGGTAGTGAAGTGCTACTGTATTCCATTAACACGCGTCAACGCCTGTTACAATCACAAGTAGGTGAGAAGGACCGCGCCAGCTTTAACTCAACTAACACATTTATATTAAGCCATTTTATGACATTGTGTCCCTGTGTGAAAAACAACCATTTTTGTCGATAGTTATTCATAACCAGGCATTTCAAAATAATAAACATTCCAGTTAAGTCTTTATCATGTTCTGTATGCCTTTTTTGAGATGCAGTAAATTTGGAATTTGTCTCCCAATTACCAGTCATTCATTATGGTGTGCGTAGTAAATCCAACATTTTTCTTTTGTAATTTATGCGGCAAAAACACCATACAACAATTGTACACATTTTTATTATCACTTTGTGTGATTTAGATTTAGATGTTTAACGTAGCTTTAACAATTTTGCAGTCATATCGCTATGATGTCTGCAGTGTGACAGTTTATAGTGATGTCTAGCACTGGGGCATCATGCCGCAAACATGTGACATGATGTCCCACCCAGTCACATTATCCTGACACCAGGTCGACCAGTCCTAACACTAACCTCTTAATGCTGAGCGCCAAGCGAGGCAGCTGTTAGTTCTATTTTTTAAAGTCTTTGGTATGAATCGGCCGGGGTTCGAACCCGCGACCTTCCACATCCGAGGAGGACGCTCTAACCACTAGGTCACCGGAGCGGTCTATTATCACTTTGTATGACTTTGTCAGGCTTTGTATGCCTTTCTTATGAAACATCGAAAAGTTTGTTGAGTTTGTCAACTTATGTTTAGATAATCAGTCTAATGAACAGTGTATAAAATAACAAACATTTCAAATATGGTTTTCTCGGACTTTATCAGCACTTTATTATTATTTATAATTATGTTGAAACTAGTCCTTCCGTTTGGTTAATTTATTCGTCAATATAATTTACAATATACATTTGTCTGATATGACTTTGAACGACTCTGTCAGGCTTTGTGTGGCTTTGTCGGGCTTTGTATGACTTTGTCAGGCTTTGTATAATTAGGACATATAGAAATATTGCATTTTCTTTCGATAATCATTCAAATGAACAATTTATAAAATAATAAACATTTTACGTACGAATTTGTCATTATTCAAATTCGAACTTTGCCGCAAAATTTTATTCGGTTATTTAATTCAGCATAATTAATTATGTTGAAAACTAATCCTTCAGTCTGGTTAATTTATTCGTCAATATAATTTACACTATAAATACACTTGTCTAATATGATTTGTATGACTGTGTCAGATTTTGTGAGGATTTGTCAGGCTTTGTATGACTTTGTCTGGCTTTGTGTGATTAGGATATATTGAAAAATTGCATTATCTTTAGATAATAAGCTAAATGAACAATTTATAAAGTAATAAACAGTTTACATATGACTTTGTAAGACTTTGTTATTACTTTGTCATTATCAGATTACGAACTTTGTCGCCCAATTTTCGGTCATTTAATTCTGCATAAATATGTTGAACTCTAGTCTTTCGGCTAGTGAAATATATTCATCAATATAATAAACAATATAAATACACTTGTTTAAATTTGACTTTGCATGGTTTTGTGGGGCTTTGTGTGGCTTTGTCGGGCTTGATCAGGCTTAGCAGTATTTAGTAGGACCCTTTATAAACGTGTAATGCGGTTTGACTGAATGCTTGAAATGGTCGTCGAGTTGCATCACATTCAATGTCACGTACAGAGGTTGTGATCGGTATGAATAAAATGCGAAAAGTTACGAAAAGTGGAAAGTTGCGAAAAGTTACGAAACGTTGCAAATATTTACGAAGAGTTACATAAATAATGCGAAAATTTCGAAAAGTTATCTTCGATGGCTAGAAGTTCATTTAAAATTATAGTAAAATAATAAAATAGAGACAAACATTCATACATACACTTACATTTTTATAAAGGATATACAACATATCATCATCATCATCATCAATCCCTTAACCCAAGAGGTCGCTGGGGCACCACAGTTGACTTTATAACCAATTCTCCATCTTTCCCTGTTCTCTCCTGCCCTTTGGGAATCTCCAAATCCCATGCCTGTCCACTCCTTAATGTTGTCGTCCCACCTCTTTTTCTGTCTGCCTCTTCTTTTGCACCCTCGCAATGTGCCTTGCCAGATTGTTTTTGCCAGTCCAGATGATTTTGAGACATGACCGTATCACTTCAGTTTACGCTTTTTTACAGTGGTCAAGAGGTCTTCATCGGATCCGATGGCTCGTTGGATTCTGTTGTGGAGTTCTTCGTTGGTTACATGGTCAATGTATGAGATGCCCAAGATCCTGCGCTAGCATCTCATTTCGAAGATTTGAATCCTCCTTTGTAGATCTGATGTGAGCGTCCATGTTTCACAAGCATACAGAAAGATGAATATGACAACTGAGCGCATCAGCCTTACTTTGGAACCAAAAGCAATGTTGGTATCTTTCCATATTAGTCTCAACCTTATTATTGCTGCTGTTGTCTGGGCAATCCTGCAATGTAGTTCTGGTTTGGAGCCCTCATCTGTGATAATTGATCCCAATTACTTGAAGCTTGTGACTCTTTTCAGCTTCTGTCCACTGACCTTTATTTCTGCACTGATGCCGTTATTGTTGTCTGTCATCAGTTTGGTTTTTTCGGCGCTAATCTCCATACCGTATTCTGTTGAGGTTGTGTCGAGGAGCTCAACCATGTCAACCCGTTCTTTTTTATCTCCTGCTAAACCATCAATATTACCTGCGAAGCGAAGGTTGGTGGTTGTTCTTCCTCCGATGCTGACAGTGGCCATGTGGTCATGCAAGGCATTCTCCATGATCCTTTGCAGGAAAATCTTGAAGAGTGACTGTTGTTCGAAACCAATCTCCTCTGCTGCCATTGATGAGGACAGCACTGGTGGCTTTGTCATAGAGGTACTCAACAACCTGCACCAGGTTGAGCTGATGTTGTACTTCCTCATAGTTGCCCATAAGGCCGTACGCCATACCCTATCAAAGGCCTTTTATAAATCTATAAAGACGTGGTATAGATTCTGCTGATGCTGAAAGTATTTCTCACAAAGGAGTCTGAGATTGAAGATTTGTTCTGTGGTGCTCCTTCCTGCTCGGAAGCCTACCTGCTCTTCAGCAATAATTTTCTCTGCTTGAGGCTTTAGTCTGTTGAGAATTATCTTCAGCATGACTTTTCTCGGGTGACTGATCAGACTGATGGTTCTGTCGTTTTGGCATAGCTGTAGGTTTCCTTTCTTGGAGAGCACGATGACCAAGAACTGAGTCCATGTGGTGGGCCATTCTCCATTCTCTTATACAATATATCATTGTTTTAATTAACATTTTATACAATTTTATATACCGCCTTGGTATTAAGGCCATTAGGATACAAAGTATCTAACTTATGAATCCAATAACTTTCTTTTATGAGTCTATTCATGTCTCCATGCACAATATCTACTGGCATGAAAGAAAACTCGTGTAGAGATTGATTATTGGTATTAAAATGTATTGAAATATTAGTGGAGTACTGAGGATCTCTATAATTTTTATATGAAAGCGATGATTATTCATTCTCTTGAAAACTTGTTGAAGTGTTTATCCAACATATTGCATGTTACATTTTTTACAGGTTATCAAATAAATCACATCAGTTGATACGCATTTAGTGTTATAACGTAGAGAAAATACCTCTTTTGTATTAGCGCTGCTAAAAGAAGTACTTTCTCTTATATTTGTACATTGAGAGCACCGATGTCTGTTACATTTAGACGATGAAAAATATCTTTTTTATTTTCTATCTGTTTAGTTCTAATTAAAAAATCTTGCAAATTCATGGGTTTTCTATAAGCAAGATATGGGTTATTTTTGTAACGTGTTTTTACGCTGTTTTTATTTGATAAATTTAAGAGACTCCAATATTCATTAATTATAAGGCCTATATTAGGTAATGAAGGATTATATTGTATTGTGAAAGGAATTATATTTTTCTATATTGTACATTTTGCTGTGTTTAAAGCCTCGTGTTGAGTAAGATTACTGGCGTTGTTCAGCGCATAATCAATTATATGTGTAGGATAATTTCTATTCTGGAA
Organism: Megalonaias nervosa; assembly: GCA_016617855.1. Lineage (NCBI taxonomy): Eukaryota > Metazoa > Mollusca > Bivalvia > Unionida > Unionidae > Megalonaias > Megalonaias nervosa. The sequence continues at coordinate 27,367 of JAECUM010003302.1, read as the reverse complement.
ATATGTTTTTAATTCATTCGACGAATTTTGTAATTGACAATCATCGGAAATAATACGTCTGTATCTTTTGGCCTGGCTATATGGTATACCGTTTTTACTTGACATGGCCTGGCTATATGGTATACCGTTTTTACATGACATGGGATGACATGAAGAATATTCCATGTATTGGTGGATACATGAATATTTGTAGAGATAGTGTTATCAATATCTTTATTACATTTACATCTAAAAATAAAACTTGCTTACTAGATGCAGTATAAGTAAATTTAATCGTCGGTTGAAAATGATTTAGGCGATCAATGAATTTTTTTCAGTTCTTCTGATGAAGGGTTCCAGATCATCAAGATGTCATGTAAAAATCTAAACCAAACAGATGGATTAAACGTTTCGTTTTGAAGAAAATCTTTTACTAATTTACCGATGAAAAGGGAAGCGTATGAAGGAGCCATAGGACTACCCATTGCCGTATCCATTATTTGTGTATAATTTGTGTTATTAAAGTGGAAATAATTATTTTCCTAAATCAGTTTTATTATTTTACAAATATATTCACTCGATATTGTGCTATTATTAGGATTGCTATCAAGAAAATATTTACACGCTTCAATACCATGTGAATGCGGAATGTTGGTATATAGTGATGTTACATCTAATGATACCAGGATTGAGTTGTCAGATAGCTGTGGAATAGACTTCAACTTTTTAATGAAATCAGTAGTATCTTTAATGTATGAAGGAAGCGATTTCATTACAGGTTGTAAAACACTAAAGAATTATGAAGCATGCAGTAAATGCGAAACTAGTTGCACAGAATTATCGGCGTTTGTGTTATTTTTTTAATCACAATTCTAAAATTTAAAATTATATATATATATATATATATATATATATATATATATATATATATATATATATATATATATATATATATATATATATATATATTGACCGACCCGATTATTTTGATTTAGATTTTCAGTTTCAATTAATAATTCTGTTTCGCAGATTAAATTATATTGTGCAATACCTCTTTCTGCATAGGATTTAATATATCTTTTTTGTATATAAAGTATTTCCAAAAAGATCCTTTTTGAGAATGGTACCCTTTTCGCGTAAAGGACTTACTTATCTGCGAAATGGATCGACTATGTTTTATTATCAGCTGCAATCAGTATTTCTATTTCACAAATGAAATTATAATGTGTAATAACTGATTTTCAAAATCATTTAACATATAGTTTTAATAACGAGTATTTATAGGTTCTTTTAGCAAATGGGGTCCTTACCACGGTTTCAATCACTACTTGGATTTTATGAAATGTAAGAAGAATTATACATTTCATATAATGTATATATATGAAATAAATATACATAATATTATCAGTATATCTTTTTAAAATTATATTTTATTAAATGTCATATTATAAAAGGATATTGACTTTGAAGTCTCTATGGAAGGAAACTGCATTCATTCGCCTAAATTGGATTAACAGAAAAATGTCGAAGATACTTGTTCTGTTTGTTCTCAGGATTGTAAGACGGATTGTATTTACAGTGAGGTAAGTGCCTTTTTCTTCTTACCTAATTTATTCATTTCTCTTGTAAGGCTGTATTAATGATATGGTGTCTTCTTACATCAATGAAAATAACTGCATTAAGATAATGTCTCTCGAGGAAACAGGCAACTCTACAGAGTCAAGAAAAGTGCAATAGTTTTTTTAAATGTGAAAGTTAAGTGTACTTCATGCATCGGAACATCTAACTTGATTAATAAACTCTAAAATGTATTAAACATGATGCCATAATGTTACCTAAGTATCTGAAGTCGTTGTGATTTGTATACATATAAAATCCTATGACATATTTAGAGAATGGCTAAAAGGCACTCTTGATATCATGGTGCAGATAACAAGATACATTTCCTGTATAATAAAATATTCCTGGTTTAAGAAGATAACATGCGCTCGTTTAGATTTTAGGATATTCCTGTGTGAATGGAATCACATATAACGACTTAGATGATAATCAGTTAAACATTCTAAACGAACTATATCGCAACTACCTAACGTATCTTGATATAATATTTTCTTAATATTGGCCTTAATCGGATAGAAGACATAAATCACCGACTGCTACATTTCAGTACAACACACACACACACACACACACACACACACGCTTACATACAAGCATTACCTACATTAGGAGGACCTTGTGAATCCACATACATTAGGAGGTACATAAATCACCGACTGCTACATTTCAGTACAACACACACACACACACACACACACACACACACACACGCATACATACAAGCATTACCTACATTAGGAGGACCTTGTAAATCCACATACATTAGGAGGTCCACCTCAAGGAAAGCATTTATACACTTCCTTCATAGAGGATTTGTTTGATTTTAAACAAAAACATATCCTCGGTGTCTAGATATTTTGAAAAACTACATTTTTATTAGACTCATATGATGTGTTTTCCATATTCATGGGGGGAGGGGATGACACATGTAGTAAATGGCATACACTACGGGGACACAGGTTTACACACCCGTAGTACACTACACTTGAGAGGACTTTGCAGAATTACCTCCTCTTTGTCCAAGGGAAAATTTCAGAATTCCGTTTGCTTCTTACATTTTATTTATTTCATTGATCTGTGTTTCCAGCTTTGCTTGGTGTAGTATAATTACAAAAAGAATCAACAAAATATAAAAGTACATACATTTTTCCTGTATTTGTTTTACTTTAGTATAAGCCATTTCGATAACTATAAATGACCCAGTAATAGCTAAATATCACTTGTCGTTTTTTTAATTTTATGGGACAATTTAAAATTTTAGGGATTTTTTGGATACAAATAAGACAATAAAAACATGCGATTACACAACAATAAATTGTTTTGTCAGTAGTGACCTTTAAGGTAGATTCGACTAATATTAAGTCTAATTTTCAGCATGTGTACAATTTCTCACCACGAAGGTAGTTGCATGTCATTGTATGAACTCAATGTTCCTAAAGGTGACTTGTTCAGTTATTCTTTTGATACAATATAAATGCACATAACCTTGCCAAAGAAATGAAAATGTTTTTGTAAAGACAATGTTTCAGCACTAGCCTTTAAATGTTTATTTTTACATCTACTTAAAGTGACGCGTAGGCCAATGAGGACTGGTGCTACTTTAACATTTAAATGAACTGTGTGCGTGTGCCACTATTATCGCATTCATACGTATGTGTTTGTTTTAATACTACTGTCATCGGAACTATCTTAAAGTATAACTACACAGAGAGTGTGTTTGTTGCTTACATTTAAAAACCAATTCATGGCAAGATTAGATGATGTTTGGTCAAGCATTGGCTCAAAATATGAACATATATACAAAAGAAAGACCTACAATATCATTATTATTGGCATGAAAGAATACATTTAATCTATGGTTCTAATAAAAAAATAGATTGGAATGTTGCAGTTAAATACATTATTCTACTTAATCAGGTTTGCTCTGGATATCTGCGAAGATATGCCTGAGTATTATTCTACAACGCAATGAAAAACTAGTAACAAGGCAGTTATGGTGTATTTAATTGACCTTAAACAGTCTGTCAGATTGCATCGGTTTTTGTAGCGGTTTGGTCAGCGTATTGCTGAACGGACGTGATGAAAGATTCACAGGTTGTTCTACAAGAGATCCCATCTGGAAGAAAAAACGGCATTTATTTTATTATCCGTAACGTCGACAACATCATGAAACGTTCTTCGGGGAAAAGATCCGAGTTCTGGGACGACTGTGGCGCTTGGGCTAAGTGTGCATCACCATCCACAACATTTATTGAAAGAAATGGCACTCTCTTGATGATTGTTAAACGCCAAGATGTGTACTGCGTAGAGAGAAACGTCAACAAAATGCGCACATACGAGCCATTGCAACAACAACCATTAGCAAACGAGATTATACACGTTCACAGAATTTACCAAACTGTAACGAGCTCTCCGTCAGGAACTGATCAGTTCAAACGGAGGATAACGTGGTTCCAGAAAGCTGGTAATCCCCTTCCTGATATTGCAACCAACATCGCGCTTGCCGAATACATTGGAAAATTCTCGTCCAGAACGTATCATGCATCCGTGAAACATCCGTCAAAAAATGTCATATACATTAGAACAAAACCTACCGTTAGAGAAAGATTAGCAAACGAATTAGAGCACAAAGGGGTGAAGGAAGTAGAGATAATAGTAAATTCTGAATGAAATGACGATTACCAGCATCCAAGAAGCGAGAAACAACTCCGAAATATTAAACATTCAATAATAAGAATAAAGCACAGCCCATCCAAATCAGGGAACATCGGCGACCATACTGTTTGTGTGGAAGAAATGATCAAAACAAGCAAATTTGTTCAAACTGTGAAACATATAAATGGCTTACAACACCAGTCGTGACTCGTTACAACGAACAACATATCACATACATTGAGAGGTTCTGCTGTATTGAAGGCGGTAGCGTTCTTCGCAATGGACAAGACCTACAACCTTGGTGATTTTCATGTGACTCCGACAGTTTTCAAAGACCTATCCGTTAAAAGACGATATAGAGATGACCATCCGCTTATGTTCGGCCCAACTTTCATCCATACCAACTCCAGCACCAAGGCATATTCTGCATTCCTCCATGACGTCGCTGACAACCTGACAGACAACCAGCTCGAGTTACTGACAATCGGCAGAGATTAGGAATTGGCATTCAATACCGCTATAAAACGTTGTTTGCCTGGTAGCACACACGTTCTTTGTACTCGCCATCTAGAGGAGAGCGCAAACAGACAAATGGAAGATATAGTTGGGTTTCCGTTAAAAGATCGCCAGGAAGTCCTTGATTTAGTGTTTGGCTCAAATGGTCTTGTACAAAAACAGACGTTGACACCCACCAAGAAAGACTAAACCAATTATGTTCCGTCATCGATGACAAAGACTCGCATGCCTGCGAAAGAAAGTTCCACACCTACTTTGATACAAGATTGTATCCAATGCTCAAAGAACACGCCATAGATCCGGCGAACAACGGCAAAATTACAAGCACATGGACAACAACAACTCCGAGAGTGCAAATAACATCCTAAAATCGGCCACAAAATGGAAGCTAGCTGAATTACCAAAGTTTGTCAAACTGCTTCAGCAATTAGTGACCAGTGAGCAGGAAGAGAGATGTCGTTCCCTGAGAAACATGGATAATTATCGCTTCAGTGAAAGATATTTGCACCACCTTGTCGACATTGATCACTGGGCCAGAATGACGGAAGAACAACGTGAAAAAAAAAAGATTTTTCACTGATTGCGGTAAAGACCATCCAAATATGATGTACTCAATAGCTGGCAAAAGAACTTTAACCAGAACACCTTCTGCAGGTCGGAAGCCGAACCAAATTCGAAGAAAGCGGGCAGAAAGGTCTAGAACACCATCAAATAAGCCGAGTGCGAAACGCAAACTCTAAAGTGCAGTCAATATAAAGTAGTTATATAGCCACACCAGGTGCCGACTGTCGTCACATGATACTCAGATGAATTTTACCTAATATTCGGACAAAATATTAAAAAAAAAAAAAAATGGTGCATGGACTTTCGTGAAAAACAGTAAAATAAAAACATCACTACCATTAATAACCGAAACAAGAATAAAAAATAAAAACGAGAGACAATATTTTACATAAATACTCATGTTTAAATTTAAAATATGTATGCCGTTTTGAAAGAAATCTACAAAGTAACGATTTTAGAAGCACTTGTCGCACCCGTTTTAACTTTATTTTCGAAGCCGAAATCAAGTTTTTATAGCAGTATCAAAAAATATATTTACACTGATGCAAATGAAGATAATGAAAACCTTTGCTATTACGTACTTGTTTTAATAAAAAAAAGTGTCGAGAAAATGCCTTTGTTGTAACTCTGAGCGACCGAAATTTGGATTTCGGTTACGATATTAACCTTTCGTAGCAGTTGTGGAAACAAAATATCTTCTGAAACATTATCAAATAAAGAAAATCTTTCGTATGGCTAACAGTAAATGTAATTTTAGATATAGTATAACTTTTGGGAATAAATAAGCTTAGATAATCAGTTCAAGGCAACTTTTCTCGTCTTAGCTTACATTAATTTTCCCAAATTTTTTGTAATTTTTAGTAAGTTTTTGTAACTTTTCGTAACTTTTCGCACTTTAGTCATACCCGGTTGTGATAGTCACCCATGATTTTACAGCTGAATGCCGCCCAGACTTTTCCGGCGCTTAATCATAACCTTTGAGGAGGGATTCGTGATGATACCGAGGTGTTTCGTCACTTTGATATATTAGAAATCCGCGCTACTGAGTCGATGTAATACTGAAACATTGAGATGTTATACTTTCAAGTAGAGCCACTGCATCGCGACCTGAATGGGAGTTTTCGGAAATCGTTGCAACAAAGTTGGTCTTAGCGTTGTTCTCCCGATGACAAATTCAGGCTGACGTTCGGAAATCACTCGCTTCTCACACGAATTCTGCATTGATGCTCTTTCTCATGTTGTCGTCGTCGTGTGTGTGCGTGTGTGTGTGTGTGTGTGTGTGTGTGTGTGTGTGTGATTTGGATTTTTAACGTAGCTTTAAGAATTTTTCAGACATGTTGCATGATGTCCCACCAAGTCGCACTATCTTGACAGCAGGCCAACCAGTCCTAACACGAAACTATTAATGCTGAGGGCCAGCGAGGCAGCTGTTAGTAACATTTTAATAAGTCTTTGGTATGAATCGGCCTGGGTTCGAACCCGCGACCTCCCTCATCCGCTCAGCATTAAGAGGTTTAGTGTTAGGACTGTTCGGCCGCGGTGTCTGCTTAATGTGACTGGGTGGGACATGATGCAACATGTTTGCGGCATGATGCCCAAGTGCTAGACAACACTATAAACTGCCACACTACAGACATTGTAGCAATATGACTGAAAAAGTGTTAAAGCTACGTTAAAACAAATCCAATCCTATGCTGTAAATGCAAATTAATTCATTAGCTAATGCGCGGCAAGTGACTTTCTTACAATTTTTTATCACGTTGTTCTTCGGCTTTATCATGTTCAATTATTACCTGTAAACGATTCCTTTCTTCTAATGCAAACTGCTGTGCAATTATTTATTGAAATTCTGTATGACATTGTTATACACTATACTGTCATTATATTTTCTTCTTTCAATAATTAAGGTGGTTAAAATTTTGGATTTTTTGATGTTGTACAGCCCTGATCATTATTAAGAGTATATTTCAGCGCGATTATTTGATTTTATTAATCCCCTCAAGGTTCAAAAATTCTTTTAGGGCTAGTGGTTAGAGCTTGATGATTGTGTGTGTGCGCGTGTGTGTGTGGTATAGTGAAACATCGAAAATCGCCAATTTAAAAGAAGTATTAGCATAATAACATTGATGGAGTGCAATGGAAATAATGTAATTTTGTTTAAACTGGCCAGCTTCCTGGATGAGACAAATTATGACGCAAGATCCCAAATTTTAAACTAAGTGTTTAATTACAATACTTTCTGCAAGATGATTGTATTGAAATAAAATCATGTAACTTACATAGTACTGATTGGATATTGTGACGATTGTTATAGTTGGGGTGGGGTGCTCCCAATATTTTATTAAACTATTATAGAAGTCCCACCCAGGCTCTATTTTGTTGGAAGTTAAATTTAGTGAAAGATATATGTAAAACTCCGAACATCCCAGTCAGCAATGCCGACGGTTAGATGGTTAAATATACAAAAGGGTTGTAATTCAATGAATAACAATTTAATAACAATTCAATAATCACATGATTCAAATTTCCAATTAAACTCCTTCCGCTCGATCCTTTAATAGCCTAATGCATCACTTGATTAGCAGTGTGAGATTGATTTCCACCTGTCCTTGTATTTCTACTCATCTGTTGTATCCTTTCTCTCTCCTATTTCTCCCAATTCCTTCTCCTTTTCCTCCCCGACCTTGCTCCAAATTCCTTCTCCTCGACTTTCTGTAGACTTCTCCTCCTCCTCCACTTTCTCCAGACTCCTTCTCCTCCTCCTCCACTTTCTCTCCCACGACTAGACTTCTGTCGACTTCGACAGTTTCGGCTAGTCTCAATTCCGTCTCCAACTCTTGAAGACTAGGGACTCGATGGAACCGGAAGTTCTGTCCCCTAAAAAGCTTCCTGTGAAAAAACAAGGACGGTAAAATATTTTTCCTTAGCCCCCCTCCCTCATTTCACACTAAACACAGCTTATCATCAAATAACGGCTATTAAATTTCTCCGGTCACGCATTCATTCACATCGGGATACCCATACGTTCATGTATGGTAAAACAAACATCATAATACGGTACGGTATCAGTTACTTCTTACACATACATCAATAAATTCCATCACACCAGTACATATTCCTAATCCCGTTATACTAAACAATACCACAATAATGAGACGCATTTGTTTACCTTACAGGCATACAAAGTACACAAATATTCAAATATCGAATCACTGACATATGCATATGTCCATAGTAACTAATCTTACATACTTCACCCATTTTGCAAATTCACAATTCAAGCATGTGTAAATTCTAACATAACACATTAATGAATGCACTGGTTTACTACGAAGTAACCTAATAGCGAATTACAAAATTAATTCTGACCACAAGCTAGCAATCTACATAATTCCGCCTCGCATCTAACAGTTCTCTACGTAGGCTTAAGAGCATATCTCAAATACGCATGTAAATGTAACACTACAAAGATAATTCTAGATACTAAACGATGCTAGAAATTAAGCATACATACTACGAATAATTACAATGCCGTAATATTCTGCAAAGATCGAGCAAATAACTTACTGTCCTTTTCGAAGTTTTGTCTATCCTTAGAATCTACCTTTAAGTTTGACCGCTTTATTACGAGTGGCTTCTCTCAGAGTAACCCTATTGCTTAGGAATCTTCCCAGGCGAATACTAACCTTTCATTTACAAGTCCTGAAAATTACCATTCGGATTGGAATTGTAATCACACCCTCTAATTCCGATTGGATATCGCGGTGAACCGATGCAATCAAACTTAGCGGACAATGTCCCTCTCGCTGTTTGTCAACGTGGGGACGGATAAGTGCATGCCTCGTTCACCCCGCGGACTTTCTTTTGATCTTTGAACAAACTTTTAACATATAGGTGTGATAAGTCAAGCCTTTATTAAGTGATGCGATCGGTCGCCTTTCCAACTCAAGTCTCCGGTCTCTGGCTGGTCATGGTAACCTTGCGTAAGAGTTCAACACTAACCCCACGGCAATGTTTAGAGATCAAACGCAAAAACGCGGTACTATATACAAGACAGGTAGAGTATAGCTTATACATGACTTTATAGCTGGGGCTTAGCAAAAGTGACAGATACCAACAGAAAAGGGAGTTTGAAAAATGAAGATTGAACTCCGAGTACAGACTCGTTAAGAAAATGTTTAATAATGATTAAATGTGGCTCTAAAAGCCATCTTTGAAGATGCATGTAAGTGCATAGGTAATGTATCGGATTTGTCTTCCGATCTGGAAAAACGCTTGTAGGCCTTCGGACCTTTTACAAACTTGCATCGAAGTGGGATCCATTATAGATTAGACTGGATCTCTTTCAACCAATCCTTGAAATTTACCAAAAACCCATTAATTAATGTTTTAGAATGAAAGGCATGTTTCTGTATTTTTACAGATCTACGATTCAGATTTATTGATTGGATCAGCTGTGTAAAAATATATACCAACATGAGTATCCAGAAGGAGAAGCTTTGTAAGTATGATGACATTTTGGAAAACAATGAGGGATATTGCAACGTTTTGTGTAACGAATTCTCACCAAGTAAGAATGACTACCTTAATGAGACTTTTCATTTGCCATACTTTAAAATTAAAAAATAACATTAAATTTTTTCAGTTTATTTTTATCAATTGATGTAGAGTATAAAAACGAATTTTAAAAGGAACAATAAAAAAGTCGAATTAAGACTCGATATAGATTGATCTTATTCTTCCAACGGCCCATTGTAAAGAATGAAAATCATCCTATTTCTCCACGTAGACTTGAAGTTTATTATTCGCATGTACGATATAACTATTACACCTTCGTATTTTATCTAACTGTTCTAACAGGAAACAAAGTTAATAGCTATATTTTGACACCTCCCCAACCCCACCAAAGAAAGAAAAGACAAACCGAACTTGGATACAGCACATACGTTGTTCGAAGGTTTGTTCACACCTACTTGAAACCGGGGCACAAATTGTTATGAATGTTGCTCTGATATAGTTTTCTTTTCTTCCCAACCACAATTTACTTGAATAAAGTGCCAAACATGTGATCCAAAGATGTCTTGCTGCTTATGACTAAAGTAGAACATACCAGTATTAACCCTTCACATTTTATGAACCGCTCCGGTGGCCTAAGTGGGTAGAGCGTCCTCATCGGATTCGGGAGGTCGCTGCTTCGAACAACGGACGAGTCATACCAGAGACTTTCAGAAGTGATGCTAGCAGCTGCCTCGCTTGGCGCTCAGCATTAAGAAGTTAGTGTTAGGACTGGTTGGGCTGGTGTCAGGATAATGTGACTGGGTGGGACTTGATGCTACATGTCTGCGGCATGATGTCCCAGTGCTAGATATCACCATAAACTTTAACACCGTAGCAGTATGAAAATATCGCACACACACACACACACACACATATTGTTTTCAATCATACTTCTAAACGATCTGATATATTTCTTTTCCACATGTAGACATATTGCCAGTTATATGGGCTCATTTCGATTAAGATTTTTGAAAATACCTGTTAGGTTTTTCCTTTATGACACTTTCAGAAGAATCTGTTGTACGCCCTAATATTTACAATAAACAAACTGATCAGAAGTGAATGATTGCTGCAAATTATACTTAAAAAGTACAATATCAATATATCCTTTATGGAATGATATGGAATTATCAAATACGATGATTGGAATATAAATTTTACCTTTCAGAGTTACAGAGGATAAAAAAATCTCCCACATTTTCAGTTCAGTATATTCGAAATAAAACGTCTATATAAAAGTAAATATTACAAATTGCTTAAAATGAAGATGTCAACTATGTTTCTTTAATGGATAATCATTAACACTGGAGTTCAGATATAAATTAAAAATTAAGATTACTTTTATTATTACGATAGATATAAATATCGTACCAACACTGAGGACTAATAAACTCAGTGGAGAAGGCGCGGTATATAATGGCCCGCTTACGGCACTTTCATCATAATACAGTAGTCCATCCTCTTGTCAAGTAAAAAAGGAGGCCACAGAGACCTTGCGATATTTCTCGCTGTTTGATGAGACTTGATATAACTTTGGTATAGCATTACGCTTACAAAAGTCAACGCACATCTTTCTACATTAAATTTGTTTTGAAGAACTTCATTTATTTTGCCAATTTTTTTGAATTTTAGACTTTCAATCAGCTTTCTTGAGAAAACACGTTAGTAGTGTATATCGAAGACTTTTTCAAAGTGATTCCCATCCTGAAGACTGCAATGAGTAGGCTGACGGTGATGATCAATATTAAGATATGATATCACATGTGCTAAAGCTATTTAGAACTTCTCTTATTTGTTCTTATGTATTTTCACTTTTTATTAGGGGCAGAAATGGACGTGAACCCCTCAACAAAGTATGTGATAGAAGTATGTCACACAGTTCAAGTGCTTAGCGTCATCGTTTGTATGGCATATATCATAAATTCTCTCTTATTTTACTGCCCCTTTTTGGTAAGAAAACTACCCGTATAATAATAATAATAATAATAATAATAATAATAATAATAATAATAATAATTATTATTATTATTATTATCATTTAAATTACTACAGGATAAACAGTTTAATAAGGAGGACTACGAGAAGGACAATAACAAGTAATATAACAGTGCTGCTGCTATGACTATTACTGTTACATATAATTCCATCACTATCATCATCATCATCATCATCATCATCATCAGCATCATCGCTATTAGCGACAATACCATCTAGCCTATGTCCGTGTCGGTTCTATTCTCGGGTTGGGTCATTGTGGATAAATAAGAAACCTTAGCAGTGGCTTCCTGTAGGTCAATGGTTCTTATCGTGGTTTTCCCGGATTTCCTGCACCAAACATACTGGCCGCCAAGTATAGTCTATCGTGTGCTGGAAAATGGCGTTAGACCCAATACATCAAGAACCAATACCACAATTAAAATTGTCATCCAATTTATACAGTAACAAACACAACATTAACAACATCACGACAACATCTACACATTACACTACCACATCTTCCGATCCCCTATCACCATCACGAGAATTACTACACCATAACAAGGTTAATTATCATCATAGGCACCATTATAAGTATCTTACTCCTTGTCTTTTACAGACCCTTTCACATGCTACTTTTACTGCTACAGCCACCACCATATCCACTACAAAGCCACCGTTACTGTTTCAATTTGATATATCTCATACATTCTTATATATTTCTCCACGCGCAGTTTTCAAATTATGGTAATGACATATATGCATAAATTTCACCGAATATATGAACTTATTAATCAAATGTATGTATACATATACGTATGTATTACGTTTATATTTATGCATGCATATGTGGTTGTATGTATATATTATGGATTGTGTCAGAATCATGAAGAAGTAAGCTACCATTCATAATACCAACGAGAGACCCAAACAATCTTGAACTTTGCCAATCGTATATTTCAGGCCATCATACCTATAGTATTGTACATCATCTTCTTGATTGCATCGAACTGCAAATACCAGGACCTGTTCGTTATTCTTGTAAGTAAGAACACACACACACACACACACACACACACACACACACACACACACTGTTCCGACTCCAATGTCTTAAACTAAATAACAAAGAGAACCTAAAGTAGGAGGTTTTGTAAAACTTAAAAAATTTAACTCTCAGACATATAAAATGAATTTAAGAGGAGCTTCAGTATTATGCAGTAAATCAAAGAAGTTCTATTACAAGTCCAAAAGATGAGTTCCGAATGAACTCCAGGTATTGAATATGTTGATCTACCAATAGCGTTGAATGTGCTAAAGTGCGGACAGTCTCGATGTATCACAATACCATTGCCCAGAACTCCTTCATATGAATTCACAATAATTATAATATCCAAACAGTACTTAATCCAGGCAGTCATATTAGCACTTTGTATTTCCAATGAATAATTTAAATAAATAATTCCTCTAAAATTAAATCTGAACACAACATTAAATACATATGCAGAGTGAAAATAAAATAATACCAGTAATACTAATAGGAATAGATAGGATATTACGGAATAATAATGTTTATTTGGTAGAAAATGAATACCATTTTGTTTGTGTTTGCCCAGCTTACGACCATATGCGAATGAAATATTTCAATGAAGTTTATTATCCCTTTCCGTCTGCAGAAAAAAATTGTATCCTGTAACATAGAGAATTTGTATTGATATTCAATTTTCGTATCCAGAAATCAACGATTTTTTGATTAGGCTATTGCGGCACAACCAGTTTTTATTGATTGCATCACTTTTTTCATGACTAATGGATCAAGGTTTCAATACATTAATAATAATAATAATAATAATAATAATAATAATACAAAAGAATTTACACCGGGACAAAGAATAATTTTAAATCTAATTATTCGAGAAAACAAGACTAAGGTAATTAAAACTTTCCACAATATCAGTATTACTCCCTGCTATATTCCATAGTTCGTTTTGCCTTAACGGACCACCTTTTTCTTAACACCTTAATTTCAGTTTTTATGAAGATTAATATTTTGAGTCTATTTATAATCGCAGTTGTGCAAATTATCCATTGAGTTTGGAAACCCTTTTTATTTCCTGAAATAAAACGAAATCATCGTGAACAGTGTCAAAAAATAAATACGATGCGTCTAACTCTACAGTCATCTGACCGCTCCAGTGGCCTTAGCGGTTAGAGCGTCGGCTTCGGATGAGGGAGGTCTCTAGTTCGAACCCCGGCCAAGTCATACCAAAACACGTATAAAATGTGACTAGCAGCTGCCTCGCTTGGTTCTCAGCATTAAGAGGTTAGTGTTAGGACTGGTCGGCCTGGTGTCAGAATAATGTGACTGGATGGGCGATGATGCTACATGTTTGCGAGACGATGCCACAGTGCTAGACATCGTTATAAACTGCCGCGCTACAGACATCTTATCGATAGGACTGAAAATTTGTTAAAGCTACGTTAAAAATCTAAACCACACACACACACACACACACACACACACACACACACACACAGAGTGTACAGATATGTGTCATATATTTTAATAATGTTTTCAGACCTTGAATAAATAACGAAAACAGTATCGGTGATAAAACTTCACCTTGTACCAAAATCACTCCATACTGAAAAAGGTGCGTTATATGCACCAATTTGAAACACATGAGTTAACTACACTGTACAGAGAACGAAGAAGATTTATCATATTCCTATTTACACCTTGTCTAAACACCTTGAACCACAAACCATTTCTGCAAACTATCAAATGCCTTTCTAAATTAACGTAAACTGCTTAAAACCTTTTACCTTTACTTAAATGCTTATTAATCAAACATTTTAAAACAGAAAATGCGTCAGTAGTTCCCACTCCTTTTTTGAAACCAAATTCTGCATCTGATAGTATGTCATTTTCCTTCGGCCAGTTGAGCAGTCTTTCATTTAACATGCAGGGAAATAATTTTGAAAAGCAACTTATTAAAGTAATACGTCTATAATTTCCTGTATTACAATCGTTACTGAACTTAAATAAAGAAACAATTTCTCCCTCGCCCCATTACGTAGGAGAATGATCACTATCGAATATTGCATTAAATGTTTTACATATATATACACACACATCTTGGAATTATAATTTTTCATATTAGATACTCATGTGAAAGTTTATTTTAATATTGGTACTTTGCCTTTCTTACATATTTCCTATAAATTTTCATTCTTTGAAACATAAGTAATAGATCCGTTTCCCAATGTTTTCCAATAGATTGATTATTGTTCCTGATAGCATTTATCACTTTCTTTGCATTCACTACTAAACTTACTTTGTATGATTTGGCCCTATGATAGGTAAAGGAAATACTATCAACATTTTCACTGTATGTCCTCTTAAAAAGTCATGAAAAACAGAAATATTTTCATATACAGTTGTCAAATTGATCCTGGATACTTTCTAAATCTTGAAAGAATGCAATAACATGTTGCGGATATCATCTGTAGTTATCATTTTTGGGTTCATGTAATGAAAAGTAAAAGCGCTACATTTTAAAGTAAATTCTGATGGTGAATAATCAGAATGGGTTGTAATATTGTGAACATAAAACTCGGAGAGAATTGAAAAAGTACTAGGAAAGAGTAAAATATGTCTATAACACTACATCCGCGTTGGGCCTCTATAGGTAAATTTACCAATCCCTCGATCCCTAAAAAGCCTACCATGACTTATTCTCAATTCAGTTACCTTCCACAATTCAAGCACACAATTATCAAAATGCATTTGAACTTTTGTCCATAAAACTCTTGTATTATCATTATCAATGTAAAAATCAGAATTATTTCAATATGAAATCGGGTTTTAAAGTTCTACCATTTACCATGAAGCGTAATATCATCGCCTTCAGTATTGTACTAACATACATCACTCTGTATATCACAAAAATACGTTGTGATTAACAGTTTATATGTTGTTGATCCCTCAGACGGCAAATAAAGAAAACAGATAATCATATATTTTTGAAGATTAAAGATATGTCCGAGTTTTATTACAAAATCTCGTAGTATATACTCTGTGAGTCTTAAGATACATTTTTATCTGCCTTGATGTAACAGATACCCCAGTGCTGTCGAGCCTTTATTTGTCTAACGTTTGTTATGAGGTTTTTCAGAGGCAGTTATATCTGGTAATTTCTTGGAGTGTATGTAAACAAAAACAAAACCCTGCAACTTATTATTTCTCTCTAAAATGGTTAATTGTTATAGCTTTTGCGGGATCAGCTGAATGAGTTGATATACAAGTATTTAAAACTGGAGGTTCCGGTACAATATTTAGTAGTTTAACAAATAATACATACGATTCAAGGTTGCAGGTTTCAATTGTTAAACTTAGATTTATGTTATTAGCTAATAAGGAGAAAATATTGTCTTAAAAATTCAGATAAATGCAGTAAAAACAGGTTTCTTAATGTTATATTACAAATTGGGTCAGAAGTGGATGAAATGGGTAAAATAGCAAAACTAGAAAAAGTATAGGTAAGGAAATCGTTTTCGGGACATACAGTAAAATGTTCTTAAATAAGCATTGCTTTCAGACTGACGTGCAGATTTGACACTAAAAATATAACGCTAATCAATTAAACTGTAGTAATTTGCATTGCTTTCAGACTAACCTGCCGATTTGACACAAAAAATATAAGGCTAATCAATCAGACTAGTAATTTGCGTTTGTTTTTACTAAGCTTATTCATTTTTACAATGTAATGACTGCGGATCGCGTGTACTTGACAAAAATAAGAACATGAGAAAAAATGAAAGAAACAGCAAACAGTTGATGCAGCTGCAATTTGAAGCACGGATGCACATAGACTTTAGTTCTCTTTTTGCAACAGCTGATATTTTAAATATTTACTCAGAACAATTCAACAGGTTCGAATGAAGAATTCGTAAAACGTTGCAAAAATAACTGTCTTATTCTGGTCAAAATCTCTTTAAAAAAATCTACAAAATTCGATTCAGTGGGACATATTATTACAAGGATGTCCGACGTGACAAAAGTATGACCACCAATCTTTTTCACGTTGACGTAATTACTACAGTCCAATGTCCAAATTTGTTTCAGTAAGAACTAGTTTTCTTTCTGGTAGTAAACGATTTAATTTTTCCGCTATAATTAAGCAGAATCTGACGTCTCTCTTTGCTTTGAACAATATTTCTAACGTCTTGCATTTTGTATATAATTACAGGTCCACTTAAACACTATACTCAGTACGCTGTGGTTCATCACCGTTTTCCCAGTTTTCGTCCTAGCCTGCGTTATAAGTATAAACTTTGACATGTTTACATATTACTAGTCAGACCCATTCGACGTCAGGGTATTACTCGTGGCTGTTTTCACCGGCTTCATAACTCTCAACTCAGCGACCTGTGCAGTTTGGGGAATATGGAATTCTGCCCGAGATGTCGTTCTATGTGCAAAATCTGGGGAACGCGATCTCGACTATGGAGTTGTTCGTATCCCTCAACCACACGAGGCACCAGCAACTTGTACCGATCGTAATGGCATGCCTGTTGCACAAGACCATTGTGATGAACCAATGCTGACTGAACAATGATAATGAGAACGTTTTCCAAGGGCAGGGGCCAGTTACATGTGACAACAGTCCCAATTAATTAAAATGATTTTAATTGTCCATTTGAGGACTCAGGTGTCTTAAATAAATATGCAATCACATGTTTTAATCTTTCATTTTATCTTTAGAAAAGGCCCAATAAAACCTTCTTCATACATTTTTCAAAGAAAGAATCGTAAAAACGCTATAATCTATCTATCTTGCAGATTGAAATATATAAAGTATTGATTTTAAGTGCTTAAAATATAGGGATGGAACCCTTACACTTAGGAAAGCATACAAATGCATTAGATGAGTTAATTAATTCTATATATCATGCAAAAATAAACAGAGAAAAACATAATTGGAAATGGTGGCAGAGTATAATAGTTTCTTTAACAGTAGGAGTCGACCGAACTTTGTAGAAGCTACTTGTATACGCTGGATATGCCACCATTGATGAAACAATTCAAACGTATCTCAGAGCTAAATAAAACGTCTGGCTGGACTATTGTTGATTTGTTTCAAAATGTTTATATATGCATACCTAATTATAGGTAACGCCTATTTGGTTTATATTTCATTGCATTCTTTAATTAAACACATTTCGAGTCATTTTTCGACGCATATTTATATTCACTAATATGGATCAAATAACCTTGCTTAAATAATTTAATCTTCCAATGAAACCGATTTTTTCTTCCCATTAATACACATGTGCTAATTGTAAAAAATCTTATCTTTGTACATTTAAAAATTTGGATTTCATGCACCGTCTACTCGGATTTTCAACTCTTCCACTCGGAGCCGCTCTTGATTTTAATTTCAACACAGCTAAATGCTTTGCAAAAATGTGTTAATGTCTAAACGAAAAATTGACCACGCACTTTGGAGAATTTCCGATGTTAAATCTTCCGTTCTGAGGTACGTCGTTTCTGCACTTGGCCATGCTCTTGAATTTAGTAGGCAAGTAAATCTTGCATGCAGTCAGCAAGCCCAAAATGCCCCAAAAGAAGTGATCGTTTCAGAACGAACAAAGAGATTTATGAAGTTTGATTTATAATTAAACGTACTCCTCAGAGCGATTACTCCCTTCGTAAGGAGTGACAACTGACACAACAATGCAAGTTGGTGGTAAAATGCCACCTCCAGAATACCACACGCTTCGATTATTGCACACCACTCAGTTCACAGTGCACTTTCTGCGATGTTTTCTTCTTCAAATATGTTACCCAATCATAATACCTTAGGAGAACTACTGCTATATTATATTGCAAATCCCACTCTCCCAGATACTACTTTTAGCTAAAGGGAGCTAAAACCCAAACGCTACGTGGAAGGTATACTACTACAAGTTGGAGGAATTTTTCACTTCTAAGGAAAGTATACTCCATCTATATGTATGACATTTTGTCTTCCTATAACGAGAAAGTTCTGCGTTTACAAGTTGCTAACACTTTGTCGTTGTCACATATTCAGGTACTATGCACGTATAGCCTAAGCGACTTCACATTCACTTCATAATCATCGTAGCGATATGACTGAAAAATTGTTAAAATTACGTTAAAAATCCATAACACACACACAAACAACACAATGTTTCAAATGCTTCGACATAGAATTAAATTGTTTCTAAAATAAATGAAACCTAATGTCTTAAAATATTCATATTATTCCTGTGACGATTTTTATGTTTGGGGTGGGGTGCTCCCAATATTTTATTTAAACTATTATAGAAGTCCCACCTATTGCATGACTTGATTAGCAGTGTGAGATGTATTTCCACTTGTCCTTCTATTTCTAATCATCTGTTGTATTCTTTCTGTCTATTATTTCTCCCAATTCCTTTTCCTCTTCCTCCCCGACTTTCTCCAAATTCCTTCTCGTCCTCCTCGACATTCTTTAGACTCCTCCTCCTCCTCCTCCACTTTCTTCTCCACCTTTCATCCTTCTCTTTTTGCATCTGTCTCTCTCTCTCCTTTTTCTCAAATTGCAATTTCATTTGTTTATCATTCTCTCTTTCCTCTCTCTCTCTCTCTCTCTCTCTCTCTCTCTCTCTCTCTCTCTCTCTCTCTCTCTCTCTCTCCTTTTTTCCAAATTGCAATTTCATTGGTTTATCATTCTCTCTTTCTTGTCTCTCTCTCTCTCCTCTTTCTCAAATTGCAATTGCAATTGCTTCTCTTCTAATTGCAACTGCGTTTGTTTTTCTCTCTCTCTCTCTCTCTCCTCTTTCTGACGCTCGAGCTTGAAGTTGGATTTGTCCAAGGGCTATTTGCAAATTTCTCTAAGAGAGGAGGATAGGGCAAAGCTTGCTCTTGCTACTACCAACGGGACCTACCAATGGTTAGTTATGCCGTCCGGAGCCCAGAATGCGTCCAGCGTCTTCACTAGCATGATGCGGAGGTTGTTGGATGCATTGAGCGATATTTTGTTTTCTAGGGAAATAAATTATTTTGTTACTTTTGTACGATCCTACACGTAACAGAAGAAAACTGGATTGCTCGTCCTTGGGATATTTGAATTATGGTTAAAATATTTCAGAAGATTGTTTTTTGAAATTTAAATTCCCCTAATTTTAATCCACAAGTACTATTTTACATTTTGTTTGAAATCTTTAATGAAAACAACAGGCTTTTTTTTATAATCTCATCAAAAGTGGAGACTTTTCTTTATAGTCCTACTCAGGAGCAGTTGGATAGTTTGAAAAAAGATGAGTTGTTTGAACTTGCCAGAAAATACGATCTTTCTGAGGCAAAATCTTCCTTAACGAAACCAGAAATTAAAAACATTTTGATTCAGTATTTGGTAGAGAAGAATGTTTTTGATAAAAGTGTTTTGGCTTCGGTCAATAAGTCTGTATCAGACTCTGACATAAAAGTAAAGGAATTAAAAATGAAATACAAGATGGAATTGGAGTTAAGGAAGCTCGAGCGTCAGAAAAAGGAGAGAGAGAGAAAAAAACAAATGCAGTTGCAATTAGAAGAGAAGCAATTGCAATTGCAATTTGAGAAAGAGGAGAGAGAGAGACAGGAAAGAGAGAATGATAAACCAATGAAATTGCAATTTGGAAAAAAGGAGAGAGAGAGAGAGAGAGAGAGAGAGAGAGAGAGAGAGAGAGAGAGAGAGAGAGAGAGAGAGAGAGGAAGAGAAATGATAAACAAATGAAATTGCAATTTGAGAAAAAGGAGAGAGACAGAGAGATAGATGCAAAAAGAGAAGGATGAAAGGGAATTTCAAATTAGAATGAAAGAAATAGAGCTGGCAAGTGAAAGGTACATTTCCACTTCACATACAAATTCAAGTTTTGACATTACAAGAAATATCAGGTTAGTATCCCCTTTTAGTGAAAAAGAAGTAGACAAATATTTTTATTTATTTTAAAAAAGTTGCTGAAAATTTGAAAGGGCCAAGGGAGCATTGGACTGTGTATTGCAATGTGTACTTTTTTGCAAAGCCCGAAATATCTATGCATCCCTGTCAGTACATCAAAGTTTTGACCATGATTTGGTTAAGGAATGCATCTTAAAGGATTATGCGTTAGTCCCTGAGGCTTATCTGCAAAAATTCAGGAACTATAAAAAAGAAGCTGGACAAACTTATGTTGAATTTGCAAGAGAAAAAGAACAGTTATTTAAGAGATGGTGCTTAGCTGAGAAAGTTGAACATGATTATGAAAGTCTCGAACAACTTGTATTACTTGAAGAGTTCAAGATCTGTGTTCCTAATGACATTAAGACTCATCTTGAGGAGCATGAGATCGAAACCTTGGAATATGCTGCTCTTGCTGCTGACAAGTAGTCATTAACTCATAAAGTTCCTGTTGTAAGCAAGTCTTTCATTCAGCAGTCTACTGGGTAGAAAGGTATTTCAGCCTAATACGACTCCTTCTAAAACTCAATCTGGCACAACTTTTAAATATGAAGCTTCTGATAAACTTGATTCAGAATCCTTGTCTATTCCTACGTGTACCTATTGCAAGAAGAAAGGACACGTTATTTCTGATTGCTTCAAATTGAAATATAGGCATCAGAATCAAGATAGACCTATCCCAAATGCTCTTATTTCTAAGAGGTCAAGGTCACGGTCATGTATTGAAAGCAATACATTTGTTGGGTCTAATAAACCCCAGTCTGATTTTATTATGGAGAATTATGAACCATTCATGTCGATGGGTTCTATATCACTCTTGGGTGATTCGGCCAATACTGTCCCTATTAAAATTTTAAGGGATACAGGAGCTTCTCAGAGTCTTTTATTATCAGGTACTTCGCCTTTGTCTGAGAAGTCCTGTTCTAATGAGAGTGTTCTCATTCAGGGAGTAGAGTGCGGCTTTTTTAATGTTCCTCTCCATTCTGTAAATTTGTCATCAGACTTAGTTTCAGGACCTGTGACAGTCGGAATAGTGTATCTTCTTTACCCGTTGAGGGCATTCATTTGTTGCTAGGCAACGACCTAGCTGGAGACAAGGTTGTGGTTAATCCACTTGTAACTGACAAGACTCCTTTGGATCAGAAAGTTGATCCTATTGAGAAAGAATACCCTGATACATACCCAGCTTGTGTAGTTACCAGAGCTATGTCAAAGAAAGCTCTTGAGAATGATTTTGATAAGGAAAATATTCCTTTAGCTGTCACATGTACTGGTCAGGCTTTTGATGAAGTCACTTTCACTCCTTGTTCGGATCAATCGAAAGGTATTGATCACAGTGATCCTCTTTTAAATACGCATTAACTTTTATATAATCAGGGTGATAAACGACAGTCACTTGTCGTCGAACAGGAAAAAGATCCTGAGATTTCCTATTTGTTTCAGAGGGCCATTAGTGAAACTGAAGCCACTGAAGTACCTGTCTATTATTTCATTAAAAATGGAATTCTTATGAGAAAATGGAGACCTCCCGAGGTACCTGCTAGTGACGCGTGGTCAGTGAAATATCCGAATGTAGTTCAAAAATCTTACAGACAGGAAATACTTAGCTTGGCCCATGAAACTCCTCTGGCTGGTCATTTAGGGATAAATAAAACTTATCACAAGATCTTGACTCACCTTTATTGGCCAAAAATCAAAAGTGATGTTTGTAAATATTGCAGATCTTGTCATACTTGTCAAATGGTAGAAAAACCCAATCAGAAGATACCTAAGGCTCATCTGCAGCCTATTCCTGCATTTGACGAACCATTTAGCAGAATTATGGTAGACTGTGTTGGTCTCTTACCTAAAACAAAGCCAGGCAACCAATATTTTCTGACCATTATGTGTGCGTCAACAAGATTCCCAGAGGCAATTCCTTTGAGGAATATTAAAACCAAAGCCATAGTCAAAGCTTTGATAAAGTTCTTTTTTTTTACTCAGTTTGACCTTCACAAATCTGTCCAATCGGATCAAGGGTCAAATTTTATGTCTGAAATTTTCCAGCAAGCTCTGCACGAATTAGCCATTCAAGAATTTAAATTTTCTGCCGACCACCCTGAAAGCCAAGGGACTTTAGAAAGATTTCATCAAACTTTGTAGAATATGATTCGGTCATATTGCTTTGATACGAGTAAAGATTGGGCTGAAGGCATTCATTTACTTTTGTTTGCTGTTAGGGAGTCCGTTCAAGAATCTTGAGGATTCAGTCCCTTTGAATTAGTTTTAGGACATACTGTGCGTGGACCTTTGAAGTTGTTGAAAGAGAAACTTCTTTCTAATGAAAATACTGAGCTCAATCTTCTTTATTATGTTTCTGATTTTACGTACAAGTTGTCAAAGGCTTGTGAGGTCGCAAGAGCAAATCTACTCAGTTCAAAACGAAATCAAGATATGATAAAAACTCAAGGGATAGGAGTTTTCAGCCTGGTGATAGAGTTCTAGCTCTCTTGCCCATTCCACAAAATTCCCTGCAGGCCAAGTATTACGGTCCATACACGGTTGAAAAGAAAGTAAATGATTTAAATTACATCATAAATACTCCTGGTAGGCGAA
The DNA here is from genome assembly GCA_016617855.1 of Megalonaias nervosa. Classification (NCBI taxonomy): domain Eukaryota; kingdom Metazoa; phylum Mollusca; class Bivalvia; order Unionida; family Unionidae; genus Megalonaias; species Megalonaias nervosa. Next base: position 3,917 of record JAECUM010003302.1, on the reverse strand, counting down.
AACAAAAACAACTTTGCCACATTAACATGTTAAAGGAGTATATTGAAAGAGATAACCAAGTAAATCATGCAATTAATTTAGTTGTACCTGTCCCACCAACTGAGGATTTAAGTGAAGAATTTCAATTGGACACTGTTGATCTTGGAGCAACAAATCTTCGGAATTCGGAAATTATGAAAGATCTGGACCAGAAACATTTACATTTACAACAACAATAAAGGAATGAACTTAAACAGTTATTATTCGAATATAAGCACTTATTTCAAGATATTCCTACGATTACAAACAAAATGTTTCATGACGTTGAAATTGTAGATTCAAAATCTGTGAAACAATACCCATACAGGATGAACCCTCTCAAACAGGAATACCTGAAAAAGGAAATTCAGTATTTGCTGTAGAACGAACGATTTCATAGAGCCCAGTAAAAGTGATTGGACTTCACCATGTATACTTATTCCGAAACCGGATAAAACTTTCCGTATGTGCACTGATTATAGGAAGGTGAACAGTGTGACTTAAACAGATTCATTTCCATTACTAAGGATCGATGATTGTATTGTTAAAATTGGAAATGCTAACTACGTCACCAAATTTGACTTTCTGAAAGGATTTTGGCAGATTCCACTAACGGAAAGAGCTAAAGAAATTTCGGCATTTGTGACTCCAGATGGACTCTATCGATATAAAGTAATGCCGTTCGGGATGAAGGGTTCCCTAAGTATGTTTCAACGCTTGATGAATATGATTACCTCTGGTCTAGATAATTGTGATGTTTACATTGATGATGTCATCATCTACAACGACACCTGGAAAGAGCATCTAGCCAAGATTCGGAAATTCTTTGAAAGACTCACTGATGCAAATTTGACAATCAATTTATCTAAAAGTGAGTTCTGCAGTGCTTGTGTAACTTTTCTAGGACATATTGTGGGACATGGTCAAGTTAAACCTGTAAACGCTAAGGTCAAAGTTATCTCTGATTTTCCTGTACCTGTCAGTAAAAAGCAACTGATGCGATTTTTGGGTATGGCCGGACACTATCGATAGATTTGTTCCAATTTTTCTAATATTGCTGAACCCCTGACAAACTTGTTAAGTAAGAAAAACAAGTTTCTTTGGACTGAAAAGTGTCACGAAGCTTTTGATAGATTAAAAGCCATACTCAAAAGTGCGCCGGTTCTCACAGCTCCAAATTTCAATCAATCTTTTAAATTATCTGTGGATGCAAGTGATGTTAGTGTTGGAGCAGTATTGATTCAAGAAGATAGAAATGATGTTGATCACCCAGTGTGCTATTTCTCTAAGAAATTAAATAAGCACCAAAGGAGTTACTCTATAATCGAGAAGGAATGTTTGGCTTTAATATTGGCATTACAGCATTTTGAAGTTTACATTAGCTCAGCTCCTTCTCCGGTTGTTGTGTTTAGTGATCACAACCCCCTTACTTTCATCGACAAGATGAAAAATAAAAATCAAAGATCATTAAGGTGGAGTTTGTTTTGACAAGAATATAATCTTAACATCAGGCACATCAAAGGAAAAGACAATTTGATTGCAGATACACTTTCCCGTGTATAGAAATATTATTTCGTGTACACTTTGTATAATTCATAAGAGTTTTCTTATGTAATTTTATTTTACCTCATGTATAATTTACATACGGTAAGAAGAAAGCTTTCTATTTCTTTATGGGGAGAAGTGTTACGAGTATGTAATTATATTACCTGTTTGGTAGTTTTAAAATTCTTTTTTAGTTTAATTTTGTTTGATTACATTTTATTGTAATGATTATTTTTACGGAATTCGATATTTTTTTTCAGATAATTCAGTTTGTTTATAACGTAAAACGTATTACATTAGCACTATTTTTAGCTCACTTTGGTTCATAGAGTTTGTAAACATCGAGTGATAACGATTGGCAATTTCCAAGGTCATTTCGGCCCGCATGTTAGCTGGATTGTAAACAGCCTTTTTTTTAAAATATATTTTCAGCGCGAGAATGTGATTCTTAGATAGGGATATTCTTGCATATGTGATAAATGACAGTTTTTTTTATTGCGATGTTCAAATTAGTAAATCACGTAGACTATCACGTGAAGCACCATGTGATCTAAAATCGCTTCTTTAAACAGACACTCTCTAGTAGATTTAGTCAGTCATATGCCCACACCTTGAAGATACAAGGCGTTTATATTGTTGATGCCAGACTGTTTTTGAAGTTCATTTGATTTTTGGAATTTAATAATTTATTCTCTAGAAAATTAAACAAGATCTTTATATTTATAAAAGTTCTGGGAGAAAGAAATTCAGTGGAAATTTATTCTGGAGTTTAACGGAAACATTATAAACTGTGATTCAATCGAGGATCTGTTACCACCAGTACAACGACCTAATCTGACGTCATCGCCTCCTTATTGGAATTTCATCGAGATTCGAACCCGGATTCTCTTAGAACTGTTTAGTGATAGGACTTGTATTTTTCAATCTTAGGATTAAAGTTAGGATTATATTCACAAACCGTAAGCCTATCTTCAATTTTTACATTGTTTTCTAGGGAAATAAATTATTTTGTAAAATATGCAAAGCTTGTTGGCTTCACTCTTTGCTCTTGTTATTTTTGTACGAGCCTACACGTAACAGGGATAAAACGCCATGAACGATGAAAAGGAAGGCTGACTTTGTTGTGGGCCGAGACCGTAATGGCCCGAATATGTTATGGGGAAATTTCTTAATTAATTTCTTTCATTTTCAGAAACGATTATTTTTATGTATGTCTTTGTATGTTCTGTCAGTTGGTTTTTTGTTATAAATACTGGGTTGAAATCACTGATTTTTACAAATGAGTGTAAAGAATTGACAACTTGCCTTTTTAAAACCCCTTTTCGAAGAGCAGATGTTGATCCGTCTGGGTCTGTTACTGTAGTTCCAATTCTATTTCGTTTTCGATAACACACGCCATCCCCGGTGATGTAATGTTGTGAGCATATCGAGTTTATAAACGTTTAACGCGGTTTGACTGAATGCATGAAATTCGTCGGCGAGTTGCATCACATCCAAGTCGGCGAATTGTATCAAATCCAATGTCACGTACAGGTTGTGATAGTCACCAATTATTTTATAGCTGAATGCCTCCCACACTTTTTCCGCATCTAATTCATAATCTTTGAGAGGGACTCGTGATGATATCGAGGTGTTTCGTCACGTTGATATATTAGAAATCCGCGTTACTGAGTCGTTGTAATAGACCATTCTCAGAATGTATTCATGCATTCATGTGTCCATGGGTCAACGAATCCAAAAGGAGGCTAAGCTAGGCACCAGCACTAATGTCTGCATTTACATATTGGGTGTTAAAATGTATCTATCTACCAACACCACAAAACTAATATTAATTATAATAAATGAAGAAGTTCACATACATAAATTTGGGGGCAGGGTACTTTCATTTTTTAATATATATATATATATATATATATATATATATATATATATATATATATATATATATATATATATATATATATATATATATGAATGGCTTTTAAACAGCGTTGAACAAATAATCCCGCTGTTTTTTGGGTAAATATATAACTGCCAGTCTGTTATTGAAACAAAAAAAAAGGTGTTCGTATGAATAAAATCGTATATCCATATTGTCAGTTGACAAATGATTCAGAAAAGAAAAAATATGTCATTTAAAGGGAAAATCCCAGTCCCTCCCACCCCTAGGCACTAAAAGCAGCAAGCACCATAACAACAACCAGGTTGTGCACTTCTGATACAAATTAAAATGCAAGCATACCGACATGTACTCAAAACTATTTAAAGCACACCACAAAGTCTCTACTTGTGTGTGTGTGGGGGGGGGGGGCGTGGTTGGTTAAAAGGGCAGTTTGTGTCACTATGCACATTTT
>JAECUM010003301.1:0-92252 GCA_016617855.1 Megalonaias nervosa | reverse complement strand
CTTAGGCTGTGACCTGGTCTTGACACCGTTGCTCTTTTTTCTTTTTCTTCTGGGTACGTTTGGGTGTGGATTTTGTCTTGGGGACGACGTTGGGAGCATTAGGATCCCATTTTAAAAGGGAACGAATGATGACACCTCCTAGAGAACCGTTACCTCCAGGTTTCAAAATGATTTGCTTTTTGGTTTGAGTGTCGACGCGAGGATCGGCTAGCTGCGTCTTTGTTTCTCTCAAAAAAACGTTTGGTTTGATGTGGAATCTGAATGATGCCTTGCAGTAATTGACGTGCTGTCACCGTAAACCATCGTAAGACTTCTTTGAGACTAGCTTCTAAGACACGAGCACGTATTTGTAGATTTTTTTCGCGACTGATACCGTACAAGGCACGAATCAATTTGATGGGAAGATGAGACTGAAGGGACGTCATGTTGACGATGTGTGAGACAAAGCCAAAGTGACAGAGGTTTTTATAGACTTTTTTTGGTGATTGTGATTAAGTCGACGACGGGGACGTGTACACGACAGGCCCTCCGTCTTGGCACCAGTGGTGAAACAGATGGGTACGAAATCGCAAATAATCGGGAGTGGTGGGTTTTAAATCCACGCGTAAATAAGCGTGTGGACTTTGAGTGTCATCGTCGTACGCATTTGTCAGCCAAGGCGTTCCTAAAACTGTTTGGCTAAGACTTGTAGTTGCGATTTATCTCTAGAGCTTTTAAACAACACTACGTAATAAGCATTGAGACTGATGGTGCGATGGGCTTTACTTTGTTGAAACAAATTTTGGGTGATGTAAATGACACTGGCATTACGATGATGCCCTTTGCGCGTAAACCGCAGTTTAATTTCTTCTTCGTCTTCTCCTAACATGTCGTCAAAAATAACCAAATGAGTTTGACTAGGGTCAGACACGATCCCGTCGTCCTCGCCAGTAATGCCTTCCATAAAGACGATGGAATCGCCTTGACTTTCTCGCAGAAGGCTGTGCGCCGATTGCCACTCTTTGTAACACCACACGATGCGTTGAAGGGGACGATCGATCAAATGATGTTTATGTTCGATCAAACGTTTGACAAATTCGGCTTTGTCGGAACCACTCGGTCCGGCAATGAGCATATTAACGGGATGGCGAAGATACAAGGCCTCCCAACTAGTTCGATCTACGTGTTCGTCAATGACTTTGACAGTGGTGGAGGAAGAGGGAGTAGAGACAGTAGAGGTTGCCATAGTAGTGTAAGAAATGTCACTTTTGACACGAGGACAGACAAGACAAGGGTTTTTATACTTTTTTTCAGGAAACGTTTATTGCCATCTTTAATGGTGAACAACACGAAAGACAAAAATACATAAAAGCCAAATGGTTAAGTACATGAATAAAAGACACATCAAAACGATCAAAGTGGAATATAAACAAGTCTCTGTACAACATTTGTGATGATCAAGAGGTGAAATCGTAGGGGTACTGTGTAATGTTCTGAGAGTCTCTACACTCCTTGGCACAGTCACACAAAAGTCCTCCCGGAATGGCCTTTCAGGGATGTCGATCACGGTCCTGTCCTGAAGAGAGTGGTTTTCCTCGGTCACGACTTCTTCTTCTTCTTCTGGCACTGTCACTAACACTGGCTTAAAAGTTACTTTTTTCACGAAACGTTTTAATTTTTTAGGATTACAAATCTTGGGCATAGTGTGCCACTTCTCTTGTCCAAGCCTCAAAACCCCAAACTTTTCCAGTCACGTACATTTTTCCAGTGAGGGTGTAAGTCACAAGCTACACACACGTCGTCATACACATCTTCAGTGCCTAAAAGTTGACGAATCTTGTTTTCCCGTAGAGGTTGAGAAGTATCAAGATGAAAGCGCAAAGCTTTGAGCAGAATGAGTCTCTCGTGTACATTTAAAGTGACCACTTTCATGCTTTTTGGAGTGGTAGGTACTGTTCGTAAAGAGTCCACAAGGAATCGGCTGGTAAACGAAATCCCAGAAAGCAAGTCACTAAGACACACACTACACGTCGACCCCAATTCAATGGATACAGTTCTCGCAATAGGTGTTGGTAATCCTCCACTGTTTGAATAGTGTCATTGATTTCCTTCTACGGAATCTCTTGTATCACGGATGATAAAGGTCGTGGCATAGTAGTCTGTTTTTATACCTCTTTTCTCTTACCTCAATCACTTCTCCTAGAGCGAAAGTAATGAACGTAGTGAGCAATTTCTTACCACTGCCATTCCAGGAAACGGTCAAGAATGCCAATAAAATCTTCAAATCTAAATGGTCTAAGCGAAATAGCAGAACGAACGCACCCTTGATCCAGAGAAATCGGACTTGTTTGTTGACTTTTGTAAATTTCCTCTTGTGAATTTCTCGACACAAAAGTTCTACAGTCACTAATTGAGATTTGGCTCTGGCAAGTCCCTGCCAAATGTCCTTGTAGATCATCTCTTGCAATTCATTTGGTAATCTTTGAAGATTATTTTTTACATCGGGTTTAAATACTTGTCTAGGCGTTGTCCAACGTTTGACTCCTAACCTCGTAGCTGGTTTCTTACACGACATGGTATGCCCACTTCAATGACGAGGTCCCACTAAAGGTAGGTAGTGACAATCTGGAGACCATCGAGCATGTTCCAAGTAAGCGCAATCTTTCTTCTCCCACTCGTAAAGTGACACACCACAACTGAAGCACTTGACTTTATCCCCTTCGCCCAAGTAGATAAATCCAGCTCTAGCTAATTCTTCAGGGGTAGGTCCTCCCAGATACTTTGGCCATTTTCCTCGAAAGGTTTGGAATCGACTTTCATAATCACAGTATTCTGGCAAACGCACAGGGGACGAATATTCGTCTTTCACAGGTTCATTTCGATGAGGGTACGTCTGCTCAGTTTTACATGACATCCGTAGGGTGGTAGCCACATGGTTTCATCAGGATGACATCCACCATGAAAACCAGTAAAGTGAAAAGGTGTGCGATAACGAGTGGCATCACTTTCATATCCATCAGGTTTGACACGCACAACTTCACTTTCCATGGTAGGTACAGTAGTAGCAAAATTTCCATGATGTGGTACTGAATCACTGAGGTCATAGCGTACGGCATCTCTGTCATCGCAAGGCACAGCATTGTACTCGAGTTTGCTCTTGCTTGATACTTGCTGTTTGAAAGGATTCATCTTTCTCGCTTGGCAATGGTAGCCACAATGAACTATCGGTCTTGGACGTTGTCCCTTTTTATACTAGTCGTAATGAAGTCTCGAGTTTGTACATCGTTCTTTTTTCATGACCAATTTTGGAAGTCTTTCTTTCTTTCTTCTTGGACATCGGTACTGAATCACTGAGGTCATAGCGTACGGCATCTCTGTCATCGCAAGGCACAGCATTGTACTCGAGTTTGCTCTTGCTTGATACTTGCTGTTTGAAAGGATTCATCTTTCTCGCTTGGCAATGGTAGCCACAATGAACTATCGGTCTTGGACGTTGTCCCTTTTTATACTAGTCGTAATGAAGTCTCGAGTTTGTACATCGTTCTTTTTTCATGACCAATTTTGGAAGTCTTCCTTTCTTTCTTCTTGGACATCGGTACTACCTTCTCTAAGGTACCGTCATACCTGAACCGTAGTGTGATGGGTGGAAATGTCATAGAAAGGTAAGGACAATGCGGAGACCATTGAGTATGTTCCAGAATAGCTGAATCTTTATAGATACATCGATCCATACGCAACTTCAGACCACAACTGAAACACTGTACTTCGTATCCCAATCCAGTCACAGGTCCCAAGTAGACAAACCCTGTTCTAGCTAAAACAATCGCAGTAGGTAATCCTTCCCTATCCGTGGGCCATTTTTGAAACGTTTCCAGTCGACTGGCACAACTGCAATAGTCAGGCAAGAAAACAGGAAAATGGTATGGTTTGAACTTGGACTTCTCTGTGGGTTTCTCACTCGATTCTTGCTGTGTCGAAGTCATCCTTCTTGTTGGTGACTATCGTCTTGGAACCATTTTTTTATACCAGCGTGTCCGTACGGTAAAGTGAAGTGATTGGGAAGCCGTACTCGCTTCTGGTACACGATTTGATAGACTTTTTCCAAGGGCCGGCAAACGATTTGGTGTGTGGGTAAACGTATAATCTTGTGCGGTTCGTGGGTAGTCACTTTAAAATTTCCATCCTGTCCAGACTGCAAGGCTTCTTTCAAGACGCCAAAGTTTACCAGTTGACTGGTGCGATAATTGAGAGTCAATCCTTTCACTTTGCACTCCGTGTACACTTCTCCTTGTGGGTCACGGTATTCGTAGCCGTTATTTTTGGGACCGCCACTTGCAAAACTTAGAATCTTGTCGTCGGGATGCTCGGCCGTCCAGGCTCCTAAACGGTCTCCTTCGATGACAGGGTGAGGTTGACCCAGGCGATCGATGTAGATGCAACTGTCCGTGTCAAAATACAGCTCACGGTCTCCTAATAGTTCTAAAGCTTCGTACAGTTTTAAGCGAGCATGGGCTGTAACGTAAGCCGCAATGATGACATTTCTAAATTCGTCGGCTTCTACAAAGTCCAGTTCTTCTTCATAATTGACTAAGATCAAGTCCTCACGAAGGACGTCCACGTGTTTCATGTATTTGGTTTTGTCGTGAATCATCTGAAAGTAGCGGGAAGGTTCTGTCAAATACTTCGTCTTGGGTAAACACGTTCGTTGTGCCATTTTGCCCCACAAACAATTTAACATCACTTTGGCAAACGATCGCCTTCCTTCGTTTTTCTCGACGTGGTCTAAAGTGATGCCTTCCTGCTCCCAGTATTTCTCTTTGAATTTCTTTTGGCCTTCGGGAGTGTGGCAGCAGGAAGGATAGCCGCTAGCTTCTTGTTTCAGTTTCAAAAAGACATTCGCGTAGTCTGCAAAAATGCCTTTATGAGTCTCGTCGCCCTTGTGGAATTTTTCTGTCTTGGGAAGGTGGTAAATTTCGTACACTTCTAACAGTTGGTATCCCAAGTCCGGAGCTTTCAACAATTCCACGCTGACCCACGTTCCCGTAAGGCGCGTTCTTCCTGAGTGTGCTGACAAGGTTGGTCTTGGTTGCACGTTTCGGCACAAGTACGGCACAAGGGAAACATCAGTTTTCCGTGGCAATGGTGAGGTAAAACGGGATGGTATAAGTCCGTGGGAGGCAAGACTTTACATTTGATCAATCCATCGTATTGTCGAATATTGTCCACGTCGATGTGTTCCGTCAGCAATTGTGGGTGCTCTGCGGGAAAAGTGACAATATTTGCACACGTACGGATACAGAGAACACACGTCCAAGTATTTGATTTCCTCTCCTTTCTCTTCGTCGGCTTGGTATAGCAAACAGGTGGCATTCGTCCGTCCTCCGTACAAACTGCCCCTTGGGTTCAGTGGGTCTACCAGCTTGTAACTTTCCACGATGCGCTTAAACTCGGGATCGGTTTTCAATCGCTGATCGTACTCGTGTTCCCACATTTCTACCACTTGGTATCCTTGATCTTCTAACTTCAAGCGTCGCTGACAAGTGGACTGGTACAAGTCTTCCATAGTCCGTTGTAAAAACTGATTTTTAATGTTACGTTGAGGGTAGCAGATGGGACATCCGTGGAATAAGCACCCGTTAAACTCGTACACAATCTGGGGGTTTTCTAAGTCCCAGCCATCTACCGAATACCTTCCAATAGTCTTTTCGCCTCCTCCGTTGCGGGCATGTTGGATCCATTTGTCTTCCTTGTCGCACACGTAATGTAACCAGCGTAGGGCTTTGACCGAGTATTGACGTTTGACAAAATTGGTTGTTTGAGGACTGATGACAGCTAGGGTGTTTTCGGGCATACATCGTTGGCAGTACACTAAGGAATACGCTTTGGCAATGGTGCAGGCTTCTTTCAAAGGATCGATCCCTCCGTGTTCCATGAACAGTTCTCAAAATTTTCTACAGCAACGCCGTAAAATGTCCACGTCGGAACGACAATATTTTAACATTTCTTCCTGAAAGTCGAAGGGGTCCGAGGCGTGAGTCTGGTACCAAGCGTAGAAAGCTTCTCGTTGTTCGGTACGCATGCTGTCGGGGTCGTAGAGTGAGCCTCAGGCAAATGGGGTACAACGGCATGTTGATTGGGTTCGGTATTGAAAATGTGTGGAAAATAACCTTTGGCCATTTCTGTCATTTCAAACGTTTTAGACATGCGACTCAAAGGCATGGCCAAGTAACTCATCGAATCTTTAAACTGCACTTGGCCTACTTGCATGGAAATGATTTTGGCTCCGTTCAAAGTCACTTTCGGACGTTCGGTACTTTGTTCCGTATAGTATCTGAGAAGAAATTGCCCATCGTATCCCGAGAAATTGTGAGCCATCACCGTGGCATAGCGATGACAATCTCCGTAACGTTCAATGTCCTCTTGACTCCACGTCTCGTCGATAGGGTTTAAGATCCAGTGGGCGAAATCGGTCAGCGTGTTTGGTCCCCGAAAGATTTTTTCACGTCCTCCAGGAATCTTGCTACAGTGAGGGCAATGAGTCAAGATAGGTTCTTGGATGCACTTCTCACACGCTCGGTGAGCCTCGCAGAAATTAGGAATGTGAATGCCAGTCTCTTACATGCATTCGAAATCGAAAAAGATGAAATGGCCTTTCTTCTGGTCATTATCTTCTTCCTGTTGGGGTTAGTATTTTTGAATGTAGCATTGGTGTTCTAAGTCCACGGTTTGGCGACAAATGTGACATCGCTTCTTTCCTGAACAGATGTGCGCCTTGGCATTATTGGTACGTATGCCTTGTCCACAAGTAGGGCACAATCTCAGGAGTTGACAGGCACATTTCTGCTGTGAACCTTGCGTCTTTAGATGTTGTTGGTAACAGGTATGACTGAAAAACGTGCGCTGACAAGCAGAGCAATGCACTCGTTCTTGTCCTTCGTCTAGACAGGGTTTAGAGGCTAAACATCCCTCACATTTCGATCCGCAATGCTTGTGTTGCTCTCGATTGTTATAGCCATAGTCACATTTCTCACAGTAATAACTGTATGACAGGAGTGCAGTGATACTGGTAATGGCATCAAAATGTTCATCGTGATGATAGACGTGAATGTATTTTCCGTCTTTGAAATTTTTGCCTCGAAACAACAGAGGTCCGCGCACTTCTTGAGGGTGCACTTTCAAGGTGTAATGTGGAACAAGACATCTTGCAATTTTTGCATTTCAGGAATGCCACAGGGTGTGTCTTTAGCTAGCCCCGCTTGCTGTAACAGGAGTTCTGCTTCTCTTCGTTGTTTAGCTCGGTCCGATTGTTGAATAGTTTTCCAGAATCTTTTCCATTCTGCCGTGTTTGTCTTGTCGGCATACGTTCGTCCCACCACGATGGCACGGGCTAAACACATCTGGTCTTGAGGGTTGTTAATTTGAACGAGGCTCTTTTTGGTACTGCGAAGGTTGTCTACCAAGATCGCCTTTTTGCGTCCTGTCCCTTGGGGAAGAGACACGTGGGTCATGAACAGTGTCGCCTTTCCATCGGTGATGTGAAACTTGTCGTTGGATTGTTGCACGTGTTGAATCTTGTCTATGACTTTGGAAGGTGTCAATTCTGTCGGGCTGCTAATCTCGATCCAAACGGGTGACCTCAAACTGTCGTGATGAATGGAAAGTCTCAAGCGATCGTCTTCTTTGGCTTCACATTGCCGTTTCAGTGTAGTTATCAAAGAATCCCACACATCAGTGATGAACCCTTCTGCTTTCTCCAACGGTACGTCGGACTTGAAATCTTTAAACTTCACTGTTGTACGTGTAGGCCGTAGTTCTAAATTTTCTGGAGGAGCGTTTATCAGTCTCTCGAATGTGGTAGTACTTTTGAGGGTTTACTGGTGTTGATGGACTTTGACTGAGTGTAGACTCTCTGGGCCTAGATTCTGGTTCACTCGTGTCATCTTCAAAATCGCTGGCATGAATTTGAGCCAAGACTTCAGCTACTGTGCGAGGCGATAAATCACGTTTCTGCCTCTTACTTTCTTCTCTTTTCTTTACGAAATGATGCGATCGTTTCATCTTGACTGCAAAAAGTCAAATGACTACATTTGAAACGCCATGGACCCTTATATATTTATGTCAGGCTTAGTGCATATATAAAGGGCTGGTGCCTTCGCTCTCAGTATTCATTTTGCTCTCAAACCGTTCAACACGATGGAAGAACCCACACAAATCGAACTTCTGATTAGAGCTTTGCGAGGTGTCATAAGAAAGTTTTCTTCGGACAAGCCGACGGACTACTCTCCCTCCCTTCGAGATAAAAGTCAAGATACTTGCTATATCTGTCAGAAGAAAGGGCATTGGGCTACAGAATGTCCAGACCGTCAAAAAAGCAAGACCAGTGTCAGAAGAGACAAAAGTCAAGATACCTGTTATCATTGTAAAGAGGAAGGACATTGGTCTTCAGATTGCCCTAAGAAAGAACAGGAGCAGGCGGAAGAAGATAAAGAGGTGACCTCGGCAAAAGAAGAACCCCGTCACGTTCAGAAAGAGAAGACAGAAAAGAAAAGAAGACGAGAAAAAAGTCAGGAAGAAGAAGAAGAGGAAAAAAGTGTAAAAGTGAAGAAATTCAAAAAACAGAGAGAGTGAAAGAAGAAAAAAGACACAGAAGAAGTCTATGAACTTTTTTAAAAAGTGTTGTGTTGTGTTGTGATATTGAATTGTAAAAATTTGTACCAGAATAGACCAGACTGAAAAACGTAAGTGTCTCCTAGTTTTGATTGTTTAGAATAATAAGGGTCTACTCGTTATTTCTTTAATCCGTTGACAGACAAGACGAAACTACAGCCTTTATGAAATTTGACATTGAAAATGGAACTCGCCATTTGCATTCCTAGTTTCATGACTACCCAAACCTCGCAGCCTACATGTCCATGATATCAGAGGTCTAGTAATCACGGCTAGGGATACCAATACGAAGACAAATCCATAGAAAAACATAAGATAGGAAATTGGGTAATAACCTATCGAGAGCTGGAGGGGAGCTGTTCTGCTCAAGGGGTGGGGATGAGTACAATGGGTCTAATACTGACCAAGTAAGCAAACTTTTATATATGCTTAAGCTAAAATCTTTGTTGCTTATGCTAAAAAAGAATCAAGCTTGAGCAGAAATGTACATTTTTACATATATACAGGCTATAAATTACGATACGCACCACGCCACGTGTTTGACTGATTATGACTGATTATTGTGATCAAATAGAGTGATCAAAGCGTGAAATTAATTCTCGGATGAAGTTATTAACAGTTCCGACATTAACAAATGAAGCGTACCTGACAATATTACATTAGACAGAAGAAAGAACAAATTAAAACATAAATTAAAATATAATATCGAGTTTCAAAAGCGTTGTTGCGTAAATGGGAAGAGATAGTACCGGTTGGTTTTTACACGAGCTGTGAGGACATTGCTTGATAAAAGTAGCTGATAATCTTTATCAGCGTATTGCCTATATTTGATCACAAGATTTGAAATATATTCGGTATGAAATGTAAAGGCAAACAAGCAATCAAAACAAACAACAAATTTTATGATATAAACATAGAGTAAACCAGTCAAGTTGACTAAGCCTAAATCTGGCAAACGGACTCACACTTTTTTTTTTTTACAGACTCCAAGTAATATGATTAAAATCAGATTTCCTCTGTCCTACGTGAAGATTAGACGACGACCGCTTAGGGATCATGTTCTGGTGACCTTTGACTTAGCCGATGGAAATGCAGCTTTAAAAAATCTGAATGTGAATCGAATCGTTCGGTACACATTGATGCTCTTCATCCACACTGCTCAGTCTCCAAACGCAAAGATATAAAACTTTATCTGACTGGCTGATAAAATTAGCGCATATAGTTTACCAGAACATGACCCTTAAGCGGTCACTGTTAGATCTTCATGTATAACAGCGGAGATCTGATTTTAATCATATTGGACTCAAAAACAAAATTAATTAATTATTATGGTAACTGAGGAGGGCATTCCCATGCTTTGGTGCTGCATAGGCTCGTACTATTTTTGACTTGGGTGGAGCAAAATTTAAAATATTGATGTTTTTATCAGTGTTAAATAAAACTGATTTTTGGGGGTCTGAAAAATTATTTTTCTTTGTAAGCATTCTAATTTTATTATTACTTAGTGTCCCTTTTTTTTCTTCTCAAAACTTTGATATCATGGCAGTGTCTGTATTCAGTGAAAGTTATTGTGCGAAGTTACTGTGCAGTCGAAGAATTTTGTTTAACAACTCAATTTGATTTGGCGAAGACGATGTTATGCCATGATAGAACCCCTTGTCACCTATTTCCTAACAAAACCATTCATACATATCTTTATATCGGTATAATTATAGCAGGGGCTCTGCATCAGGTATTGTTACTTTGTTTGTATACGCTTTTTATATTAACATTAGCATCTTTGGGATATAAATTCATGTTTAATATTTAAAGGGTATACACTTTTCCAGTGTTGTTGTTCTGTTTGTTTATTTTTTTTTTGGGGGGGGGGTAGGCGAGGTGGATGGCTTACGTAAATTGTAGTTACTGGTATAATGGGGAAGGAAGTGGTCTCCTCTTATTTTTAGGGTAGAAAACTGCGATCTATGACGAGCCAAGAAAGCCATCAATTATAACCATATTATGAAAGTAACCACTCATATACATGGAAATGTTATGCTGTTTAAAAAAAAATAATGACTAATGAAAAGATGCAAACCATTCTACAACAGGTTAGCGTGTCAATTCTGGAAACATTTTGGGAAATTAAAAACTATGGAGTAAAATAGGGCACTTCAGAATTAACTCGCCTTATGAACGTTAACATCAGAAGAGTGACCGACGAGATCAAATTGCTGTTATTTCGATGTATACCTAAATATATACCCTTTAATGCGGTTATGAATATAGGGCGAATTTAAATCATTATGGATAAATAACGCAAAAGGTTTAAAAGAATAAAAAATACAACAACAAACTGCTGTATAGAAAAAATAGCAAACACAATCCTAACGATAATAGCAATACATGCAAACAATTTTGGGGTTATTTAGTTATAAAGCATAAAGTTTTCATTGAACATATTATTTCGCGAAATTGAAACGTTTATAATGAGTTAGGCGACACAATAGATGAAATTAATCTAAACGCTATTAGAAACTCTCCAACGTCGGCCAATTTCTGCTGCAGTACACACCGTGTCTAATATTTATTGAATTAACTGAATATGTACACAGTCAAGAAATGGATTGATTAACCAATGAGTATCTTTCATTTCAGTTATATTTATCCCTTTGTAAAACCAGACTATATTTTGGTACATGCGAACGTACCTTTTATAATTAATTTTTATATCTTTAATGATGATTAAAGTTATTATCATTTATATTTTTTGAATTATGACAAGGAAAATGATGCTGCATGGTAAAATTCTCACTACCTCGTGAGTTACCAACACGTGAATTCAGCGTGAATTTAACGTGACGTCAGAAGTCCACATGCTGACTTGCTGTTAGTGTGGAAATCACATCCAATTTCAGTCGAGTTAACGCCAGACATGGCATCTGAAAATGGAAATTCAAATGCGCCCGATTCTTGGGATCAAGATGTAAAGGATGAAACATGCGGTACAGATGCCAATGAATTGAGCAAGCCACTTTCCGCTTTAAACGTAAATGCACCGGCATTTGTCCCAGGAAAAAATGTATTCGCAAGAGAGTTTGTTCCAAAATTGTCGCCATCAGATGCTGATGGTACGTTGGTCAGGAACCTTTAAATTCGTTTGCTGTTCTCTTGTTTATTGTAATGCATTAAAGGGAAAACATTGAATTTTCTGGTAGGGAGCCTGGGAATTATTTTGTTGGCAATATTCCGGCTCACCAAAGACGTAGCCAAATTTTCAAGACGGAGTTGCATTGCATAATGTTAGCTCGTTGGAGCTGTTTTACTGACTGTAAACAAAATAATATAACAATTCAGCAATCATTCATATAGTACTTACGATCATAAATTATTTCTATGGGTTTTTTTGTTTGTTTCAGAAATGTTTGTATTATGTTAAGCCTGTGTTAAAAGACACATAATGGCAGTCCAATACATATTTAAGCATATTCCTCTGCCCCAAATGATAATCACGGATTACAAAAATGCGGAGAAGCCAATTTACATAAATATGATATAAAGTGTTTAAAATAACATGGTTAAAGTAATGGCTGGCCAATAACATCCTTAATATACCATTTACATAAATGCTGAATTTAAATGTACAAGGACAGACAAAGGCAGACAATGTAAAACACACTATGCACACGCATATGATCAACAATTTATCCATCACGAGTAAGCACTACAAGCCAACATTTAGGCAGTAGCTGCTGTAAAATGTACAACATTTAGGACAATTGGATAGCTACAAGCGTTATGAAAGCCAAGATCTTAAAACCCAAGTATCCAGCTGCATACCTGTCAACTCTTATTCCAGGAGGAAAAAAGATGCCACATTTTGGGGTTGTTCATGCCTACATCCCAATTTCATAATATCTCCAGATTTTTGCAGAGACCCCACGATTATTCCATTACGTCTGTTGATTTTCATTTCAACTAAAACAACATCCTACATATATATATATATATATATATATATATATATATATATATATATATATATATAATCTTATGCAATCCACAGAAGCCATGTTCTATTTTATCACCTGTGATGAAATGTTGTACTACAGAGAATTTATTTCTTCAGTAAATTTTTTTATTTTTTTAACCCCACAATACAAAATAAGAAAATAAACCACAAAAAAAAAAAAATATGCCACAACAATAAATTTGTTAGCAATTAGTTTCAATCCCAAGCAGGATCCATGTCAATGCTGTAGCATCTCCATTCCCATCAAAGAAACTTGGATGAGTGAACACCAGGTATTACTGTACCGTATATACAAGTGTTAATTGCCATCATTAAATTAAAAGAAGGAACAAAGAAACATATCACACAGATTAAGGGCCCTCAAAAACCTAATTCAGAATAAATGTTATTTAGTAAACAATGTTAAATGCCTGTCGAGTTGAGAATAAGGAAATGAGATATAAAAGATTGGAAGTATAGTTGCCACATGTCCAGTAGCTTCAGACTGCATATTTAGGTACCGCTAGTTACAACAAAATGGGGCATGGTTTATTTGCCAATCAGTTGCTGGTGCTTACATAACACACTGTAGAACATGGTTTCTTTGAATTATGTCGGAGGGCCAGTCTGTTTCACAAGATAATTGCAATGATAAGGATTAACTGTTAATTGGTCAAAGTGGCTTTCTTGCTTGTTTACTTAAAACTAACTTGTAGCTATTGTGCAATTTGGCCACAGCTGATCAGAATATGAAAAGAGGGCATGTCCTGGGGGAAAATAAGGCGTGTCGCAGGGAGAAAAGGCGCATCCTTTGAGAATTTCATGTTTATTCAACCTATAAGATCAGACAGTATTTCAGGGGTCAAGCTAGACTTGAATTTTAGGGAGAAGTGACTTCTCTTTTTGGACAGAACAGGGAGAAGTGAGAGCTCAACAGGGAGATGTGGATGCGAAGCAAGAAACGCAATATATGTGTATGTATACATACATATATATATATATATATATATATATATATATATATATATATATATAGATATAGATAGATAATGTGTGTTCTCTTATTCGAATTATGCCCGCTATTTCCCAGTATTCATATTTGCATTTAACATTGGATTTTAGCAATACTTTATTTTCTAGTAGAAAATTTTCTTAGTTATTTTGGCCATATGACTTTAAAAGAGAAGAATAGAAACTGCATTGTAACAAAATTTAACTCAGTAACTAGATTACAATATTGTAATTGCAAGTTGGTAAAAATTCTTAATCAACTACCCTTAATCAATTCTTTTTTTTTATATTTTTGTATTTATTTTTTTTATATACTTTTTAAACTTTCACAATAATGTCACTTTCAAAGATTTCTAAACACCATTGACACAACCCATGTACCATGTACATAAGGGCAAATGCACAAGTGTCCTAATTTCTTTGTTGCAGATAAAACATTACCATAACTATTCATACATAACACACTAAAATGCATAAAATTAATAACATGGCTCATTTATAGTTGGTATATGAACTAAACTCTTCTTTCCAACCGAATCAACACAGACGTGAATGCCTCTGTTTTTAGAAGGAGGGATTGTCATAATGTAATCACTCACTTTATATAGCTTCATTACAACTGTCCATGAAAGGATTGCAAATTTATGGTTTATTTATTTGTCTACATACTTGTATTAATTTTGGGCATTGATTAAATATTATCTGCTTCGCAGCTTTTTTCTGTATTTTCACAAATACGAGTCAAGTCAGAAAACAACTTGACCTTAACAATGCTTCTCGCGAATTCCACAACATAGCATTGTCTCGTACATTTCTAACCTATATAATTGCATTTTAAAGTGAAATCTTAAATAACATAATACCTAGGCTTTGCTTTCTATGAATTGTATATTTTTCTGTATATGTTTGCTCAATGATATATGAAAACAATCTAATACACTGGTACTTCCCAGACATAGCGACGTCTGCCATTCTTTCCCCATTACTGGTACACTTACAGTTTCAAACTAATTTTATGATGAAATAGTGTACAAGAGGCAGTTAAAATATCCAGATCACTGATCTTATTCTTAAAACAAAAACTGCTATGTACATACTATTGTTAAAGCTTCGAAACACAAGTTTGTATGTTTTTATCATCGAAGGATAACATGAGTAAATCGGGTAGTGATATGGGGCCTAGTTGCCAACTTGGGAAATGGTTAATGGTCAGTCAGCTATCAAAACACATGCCTGTGAATGTGCAGGAGTTTGTTTGTCAGCGTAATTGATATCAAAACTAGGCCTAGCTACTGATGGCTTGAAGAATACCTTTCGCTACAACACAATACTAGAATAGACCTGCCTAAAGTGAGGGGGCACCTCAAAAGGTATGATTAGTCAATGTACCTCTAAAAGAAATTCACAGGGCGAAGTCGTTTTTGCTTCCTAACAGAAGAAGGCGAAGTTTACATTTTTTAGGCAACTTAGTTGCCCACTTCGCCTGGTAGCATGACCCCTGGTATTTAGTGAAAACAAGGCTTAAAAATAAGCGAAAAACCTCCCGATTTTATATAGAAGAGAATTCCATAATTTTGCTGCTGCATACCTAAAAGATGGTAGCCTATACCTTGATGTTCTTACATTTGCAATGTCCAGTGTTCACAGACCTCAAAGAGTAAGAGTTAATTTATTTTAAAAAACCTGCCAGATCATTTAAATAAACTGAACATTTCTTTTCAATTTTGAAAACGTCAGTTGCCAAGGTCTTCATCCTTCAGATGTTGAGAGTTGGTACATTTGCATAATCCATGGGTAATCACGAATGTTTCATGAAATCATTGAAGACAATTCTGAGAGCTCTTTCATGGAGTTTTTCAAACTTGTTAATATTAGTGAGACTTGTGAAATGCCAGGTTTGTGGACAGAAGTTGAAGTTTGCCATGATGAAAGAGTGGTTCACAGTAGTCTTCCTTTGGTTTTAAGGCATTTTCAAATTCGTTGGAGCACATTTAATTGTTTAGATGCTTTCTATCAAATTTTAGTGACTTGCTGATTATAGTTTAGCTTAAAGTCCAAAGTGACTTCAAGAAGTTTGACAAAAAGGAGTAAACAAATATATTTTTGCTCAGATTTGCAGAAGGGATTCTCAGTTTGCTCAGCACATCATGAATGATATCTGCTTCTTTAGCTGAGAGAAAATTTTGATGTCTGTGTCTCATAATGTAGATAAAATGACAATTCATTGTGCACAAATGATTTAAACTCCATTTTTATTGAAATAGTGGGGCACATCTAGTTTGGTACATGCAGAGAAATTGTGGTCTGTATTCATGTAATTTGTTATTTTGGAAGAGTCCATTTTTTTCAAATAAAAATTCAACAATTGTAGAAATGTTATGCGTGAAAGCTGGTAGTTTCATGTGGGTGATTGGTTATTCCATCATTCTTTCACCACTAAATATACTTGCTGCCATGGATGGCCCACCTTGTGCTGAAAAAAATGGCCTTAAAATTCTCAAAACCAAACTAACCACAGGATCAACATGACACAGATGACTCTTCGTCAGCATGAACTGTATGATAGGTGTTGCTCTGTATTTTATTATAAATGTGTTTAAATCATTTGTATGTGAGATGAATTGGGTAATTTTAAATACATTTCTACATGCCAATGGGACAATCCGTTCAGTTATAAATGCAGATATTATTCATGATGTAGAGCTGAAAGAACTATAATTCTGTGTATCATATTATTTGCAAAAGATAATACCAGACACCTCTTCCCAAGATTAAATTGTCAATCCCTACGTATGCATGAAATTGGTTAACAGCCCTGTGAATTCATCATCAAACTCATACATTGATCTGCAAATGGTATAGGGTGAATCCCTGTTTGCTCCTCTGACGTTGCACTTAATCTTTTACAAAATAATATAAAGGCTTGCAGTGTAGTTCTTGCCTGATAAATCAGACCCCCAAATCTTTGTTGATACTGTTGAATTATTTTTGGGTCTGAGAGCACCGGTTCATAAACTGAAGGAATTTTTTGCAGACAAATCTATCCTGAACATATGAGTATACATTTTTGATACTGGTATTTCTTGCATCTCTGGAGTTGCAGTCAGTTGAAGGGTCATTTTGGCAATACATACAGAATCTGTAAGGTTGTGAATCCTAGACAGGTGTCCAAGAGTCCAAGATCAAGTCAAAATCTTGAGACTTGTGGATCCTGAGAAGAGCATAGAGTAAGATGAAACACTTTATATTTGTTCACATTTATTGTCAGACATAGAAAGCATTAAAAGTCTAGTGTTATCCATATTAAAACAGACAACACAGTTGTAACAAAAAATATCAGGAGACTTGGATGAAATTTGGACATATTGCATTGCACCCTTTTTATACATTAGTATTCCTCCAAGTGACACATGGATTTTTCATTTGTACATCTTTGCGCCATATGCATAAAACAATTGTCTGACATTATTCACAGATGTTTCAGTCATTGCAACTCTCTCTCACACATCCCTGAATCTCATTCTTTCACATATCACCACAGAAACGAGTGCCTGTGGCTGCAGCTATTGTCTTGCATATACAGTAAGTACAATGTGATGGATTTGGTCATTAGTCATCTTCACTCTTCGACACTCAGGCTTGTTCTAGAAAGATTTTCCTTGGTTGAGGAAATTGCACTAGTTTTTGTTTCAAAAATACACTAGTAATGCCTTCACAATTTAAGTGAAGACCTGGGGCAAGTTTCTTGTAAACAATTGATGCAGTACAAAACAAAGGGCATGGTGACCAGAAGGATCCTGCACCTGATCAAATGTAGCAGCCTGAAATAGCCTAAAAGGTTGAATTCAAATACTGACAACTATGAGGCAGTCTGCTTGGGAATTTTTGTAGTCAAGGATGAGAATGGCATATGAATAGATAAGTATATGTCTCTGTAATCTTCACAACCATTCTGGTGGCCTGAGTGGTTAGAGCATCCGCTTTGGATGCCAGGAGTTCATGGGTTTGAATCCTAGCTGAATCACACCAAAGACTTCAAAAAATTGTACTAGCAGCTGCCTTGCTTGGCATTCAACATTAAGAGATTAATTTATTTCTTTCTTTTAAAAATGAAGATTTTTAACTGCTGTGTTTGCAGTTTCTTAAAGTGAACAGGTAACTCAGATAGATTAAGGAAAATATATTATTCAATAAAAACAAAGTTTAAATATTATGTGATAGTAGATTTTGCCTAATTATTTAATCATATAGGTCAGAAACATATGGGGCAATGCTATGTTTTGGAATTCCAAAAATACTTTAAGGTCACAGTTGTTTTCTGACATCCCTCTTTCTAAAAATAGATGCAATCACATGGCACAGTACATCTTGGTTGTGTTGATTCAGTTGGAAAAAGGGTCTAGTTCAGTTATATATTGACTTGAATGCTTGTGTTGTCTATAAATAGTTACAGTAATGTTTTACCAGGAACAATGAAATTGGGGCAAACAGTATGGTTTGAATTCACTTTTGCATTTGCTCCTGTGTTGTTTCAGAGTATTTTAGAAATCTTTTTGACTGCAATTTTATACAGGACTTTGAGAAAATAAAATAATTATGTGGTAGTGTATTAAGCATTTTTACCAACTTGATTACAACACTTGAATCTCATTACTCCAATCAGTTAAAATTAATTAAAGTGCATAGTTTCTGCTGTGCTTTTTAAGTCATGTGGCCAAATTCACTGTATTTATCTCAATCCAGACATATATGACTACAGGTATTAATACAGTGGGTATGAATATAGTAAGTTTTAAACATGTACAAAATGTATTGATAATAACATATAACACCAAATTTTCCACTTGAAAATATAGTATTGCTTAAAACTACTGTTAAATGCTTACTGAGAATAGAGGACATAATTAAAATTAAAAAGAACACACATGCACACATATATTGCATTTCTTGGTTTGCTTCCACTTCTTCCTGTTTAGATCCCACTTCTTCCGGTGTCCTGAAGGAGAAGTCACTTTTCTCTAAATTTCAAGTCTAGCTTGATCCCTGAGGATATTATGTATAGTGTGCAATGTATTGTATATTAACTCTGTATAAAATTGGAGGCCTAAATAGACATTGGCTGATGTTTAAATTTTTTAGTTGGTGGGGGGGAAGATTATTTGCTGAACACAGTGCAGGATGACATTTTAGTAGAAATTTCTTAGCACTTGCAGGTATTTGTTTTTAAATTATTAATTTTCACTTTATTTGCATTTTTATTTGAAACAAACTCAAAAGTATTCTTTATCAAATTTTTAATAAATGTTGTGCTTACCATTGAGATAATCTTATAATTGCTTTGTGTCATGAGTCTCAAAAAAAAATTAAAACCTTGAAAAACCCTGAAATAAATGTCAATTTTAAAATTTAATTTCCTTTTACCCCTGTACATTTTATTGAGTGATAAAGAGATCAGACTTACAAATGATTCATTTTGTAATCAACTTCATTGTTTAGGATTCCTGCATTTCATTTAGCATCATGTCCTCACAGGTACAAGGAACAAAGCTGTCATGGTAAATAATTCAGTTTAATGGTTTTTGAGTGATTAGCTGATGTGACACTTCTTAACTCATTTGGTGTATTGTATTGACTGCATCTTTGCTAGCCAGGGTTCAGATATATTAAACCTATCTACATCTTGCCAGATCAAAGAGATATTTTTGTGTACTTTGGGTCTGCAAATTTCACTGAAGCCACCACATTCAAATCAAAATTAAGTTCATATTTGAACACCATTTCTACTTGATCGAGACAAGGGGAGAACACAACTTGAATGGTCTCATAAATAAGCAATTTTCCACTGAAGGTCCATGTTTGTACAAATACCTTTCACTCAAATACACCGTGTTTGTACAAATAGATTTCACTCAAATACACCTGTAATGGCTTCACTCATGTACATAGTCATACGTATGATGTTAAACTTGCAAAATATCATTTTGAAGTTAATTGCCTCCACCATTTATATACTGCCTCACTTTTGCACATTACTTGGCATTAAATACTAAGGGAGGTAACTAATCCAATTGCTGTTGCTAGGATAAAGAACTAAAATATCTGCTCTATCTTCCAAGGTGTAGATATGGTTCACATATTGAAACCTTGGCTAGCAAAGAAGTATTTAATGCTGTATCATGTTAGGTATTGTATCACAACTCCTTAGGCAATGCACACCCCTGATAATAATGTGATGGGTTGCTTTTAATTTTGTAATGATGAAGGCTGTGGTATTTAACTAGACAGTTTTAAAATTGTACAATGTAGATGTAGTGAAAATTGTCAAAATGTTTACCTGTTTTTGAAATAAACAAGTTTTCTTTGAAAGATCTTGGGTAACATTTATATTGAAATAATAATAATAATAATAATAATAATAATAATAATAATAAAAGTCCAAGTCACTGATATAATTTTGCTTGCCTTTGTGTTGTGTTCAGTCATGTTAGGCTAGGGTTTGCAAATAAATCCATTTCTTACACAATATTACTAATTCATATATCTAGTGTAGTACTAGACCTTTCTTATTAAATGAGTTGCTGTGAATTATGTTTCACAGTCCAGTGATTTTGTTAATCTTTGCATTAGTTCATTTTCTCTGGCTATATTGCCTTTGGAGTAATATAACTTGGTATGTAATTGTGTCATGAGGAGTACTACAGCCATCAGTAAAAACTAGATTACTGGGACCTTTATTTCATATTTTTGTAACTTGTACTGTGTGATGGACTCAGTTTTTCAAGGCTAGGGTTTGAATTCAGCCCGGATTTTCTGATGCTATATCTTGCGGAGTCATGTAAATTGGAAAACACTGCATCATGGGAGTTTTAGATCCTTTCGTAAAAACTTGTTAACTGTGACCTGCATCACATATGATAACCCATGTTAACCTTTGGATTTAGCTTGGTTTATAGCCTTTTATGTCTGCAGGGTGATGGTATATGTGCCATGAAGATGGATTAATAAATTCCTTCTTTTTTTTTTCAGCTAGCCTGTACAAAAATAACTGCTGGGCTAGTAAAATTTCATGTAAAGTAGCCAAATGCTTACATAGACAAATAAAAAATTTGAAGTTTGCAACTATCTGCATATATTTGAGTACTGACTAAAAGGGCAAGATGATCTGGATTTGAGCAGATTCAATATTATATTCAGTGTACGATGAATAAAATTGATGCAGGACAAGTAAAAATTTGAAATCAACAATGGTTTGTGCTGCTTTAACTCGTTGTGTGGGATACAGGCATAGACTAATACTGCCACTCAAAAGTGGCACCTGGGAGACAAGCAAGGTAAACTGTGCCATGCTATCATGGCACTCGCGAGATGAGAGAGGTAAGGTAGAACGCATTGTTGTGGAGGCAGGGGTTAATGAATTAAATATCTCAGCATCAAAAGAGACATAACAGATTTGCTGCCCTTGTACAAATTAAATACTTTACAGATCATTTAATAACCACTTTTGCATGAAATTTCTCTGTTGTCACGCGGCAAATAGGCTACATCAAGTTCTGATTGGTTAGTTATTGTTTACCCAAGACAGGAACAAACAGTAACTACCAATCAGAATTTAATGTATTTCACTGCATGACACACCAGCAATGTAGCGATAAAATTAAACCCCGCATACAAATCACCGTCGTAACTTGTGTAAAAGGGTTTATTAAATGAGGAGTAAATTACTTAATTATACATAAAGAACACGTTTGGAATGTCTCCTTGATCCTGAACATGTAGTTGGGATAAGATAATTAGCATGTAATCAGCAAGGTGTTTGGGGGTAAATTACAAACCATGTCACTTTGTGTTAATTTGTAGAAGATGAGTGAGTGTTGTCAGTGGGTCTTTCTTTACTAAAAAAAATGAGTGCCTGTACCTGCGACATGTGCCTCGGATGAATTCTTAGTTTAAAGAATGAAATGGTAAATGACAAATAATTGTACATTACTGCTGAATATTAAATTAACTTTTATAGGGTGAGTATTGTTTTGATTCTGTATCAATATGTGTATCAGTATGGCAAAATGCATTGTTATATTGATAAATTGTTTCACACCTAGCTCGAAGTGAATGCACTGCTCAAAAAAGTGAGGCTGACCACAATATTGATTCATAGATAGAATGCAGAAGCATGCAAATTCAGTCCTCAAGAATTTAGAGAGCAATAGCACATTAATTTTCTCTCTATTTGTGAAGAGTATGGATAGATGGAAATCGGCTAACGTTACTGCATATGCAAAATAATACACCGTGCACAACTTTTCCTCACCAGAATAGTCGGTTGCTTGGTTTTTGTGACGACATGAGAGGAATATCTCAAAAGTTACTCCCTAGTTTGTCATTGCAGACAGAAACATGTTTGAAAATTGCTGTTTTTCCTAGCACTTTGTACAGTAGGATTTAATTAAGAAAATGACTTTTGATTCCCCTCCCCCTCCAGCTGTACTGGGTGGTCAGAAATCATGTGTACACTTTGATGTCAAGCTTACAAATACAAATTGGATGTTGAGGGTACCACTGGTGGCTTAAATGTGGAAATTGGAGGTTGGTTGAGTACATTTTTGCCACAGACCATGTGCTTCACTTTCAAGAGATATGCATGTTTCAAGTGGTTGTTGCTGGTGTTGCATCCATTTTAGGAAATCTCGTTAAATTACATTTTGCTTTCTATTAGCCCCAGCATCAACAGTTGTGCAATACTTCCAAACTGGAAAGTGTTTGCCACAGTTACTTTCAGCCATTTTGAATAAGACTGGTATACAAAATGACATAATTCTTTTTCTTGCACTTTATTTATTGTTTAAACAGATGGCAGGTTTTGTAAACGTTTAAAGGATTAAAACAATGATCACATTAACACTTGTAAACATGATGGCTTTAGTGTATATGTGTACATATTACTGGAAGGATTGTCATGAAACTTTGTACACATTCATCTAGCTGGTTATAATTGAAAATTGCACCCATTAGACATCCAGTATTGTTGACATGATTGCCATATTGACATATTTCTTCTACTCCTGAACACGGTGACCCAAAATTGTTTTTGTGGAATCATCCATGATACATAAACTATCATGTTACATCTTTCTCTCGAAAACTGCCTTGCCATATTGGAACAAATGACCAAATTTGGTAGGTAAAGTCCTAGAACAAACACAGTGTACATTCATAGATAAAACTGTGTTGGACTATATGGTAAACCAGGAGTCCCAAGGAGTACTTATCTCTAGACAAGGTGATTGATGCAAATGAGAGCAGCTAGCAGCTTTAGTTGTATAAACCATACATCAGCTGCAACAGCATACTGTAGATCTCATTATGCCAGTTCATAAGAGATCTCCCTTGAGCAGAAAACCACAGAGCCCCTGTGATGAGACAGTGTCCTACTTTTTTACATAAAGTAATGCAAAATTAAGAAAAATAATGTACCATATTGCTCTTGGAGAAAAATTTGTATATTTCAATTGATCCATTCAAAATTGAATTCATTTTAACTGTATCTTATATTGCAAACTTGTCTGGCCCATCTGGGGAGATCCCTTTGTAATGGACTTGCAGTAAAGGTTGATATTATATGATTTACTTTTGTATGTTGTTTTATACAGATATAGATTGATAATATGTATTTTTGTTGTAGAGTCACCAGAGGCTCCTATAGCATGTGATAATTCCATGCCAGTCACAGAGCAGGATACAGAGAACATGGAAACAGTTGAAACAGATGAGGATAAAGGTGTGTAGCAAATCCTTAAAACAGTCACATGTGTAAAAAAAAATTAAATTTGGCAAGAAAATTGAATTAGTGAATCTTATTTAGGGTGAAGATAATGGTTAAATTTGGGACATGGTTAAATGTTAATTTGCAAAAATCTTGTGTGGCAAAACTTATTGTACTTAAGATGCAGAAGTTTAATAACATTCAGATATGATTTACAGTATATGGATGAAAGCTCTTTATAAGACATGTTAGGAAAGCAAATTTTGTAGTGCTTGATAACTTTCATAAACTAAAAGGTGACATAAGGACATAAGTCGATTTGCACCATTTTCTGGCAGAGTTTATGGAGTTATGGCCCCTGGTTGATTTAATACTTCACCCTTCAGTTTCATTTCCTTTTAATAACTTGTGAAATATTTAATAGATTGAAATCAAATTTGATCTACCACTTTGCATTAGAATAACCTAGGTCAAATTAGATTTTCTCCATTTGACTTGGAACAGAGATGCTGACAGGGTGCAGCAGTGATGCCAAAGAACACCCACATATTGGTTAAGTTGTGCATATAAAAAAATGCACCCTGTGCAGGATAAAAATTTCATTTCACTGTTGAAATAAACTGAACAAAGAAGAATACAACAAAAATTGAAAAGTAAGGCTACTTAATTGATAAAAATACTTTTGTCCATTCCATAGTATGTGGATATAGGTTAATACAGAAGGATGATTGGATATCCTGCTAATTATTTGGATAGAAAAACATGTTTACTAGAGGAGTTCTGCATTGATGTCTTTTTCTCACATGTATGCACAAACTTGATCAATTTCCGGTAGTCAGCATAGTTTGGTAGAAAATTGTCATTCTTTTCAACTTAATGTGCTGCCACAGATGTGCAAAGGGAATGGCAGAATGAAGAAAGTGAAGGATGAAGTGAACTTTCTCCGGAAATGGGGGATGATATTTTTTAAAATATGTCAAATGCCAGGTTAGATAAACTACCAAAGAAGAAACCAAAATTTGTTGCAACTTTTCAGAAATCTATGTGGTTACTGTACAATTGTATTTTGTGTAATATTTATAAAAATTATGCAAAAGATAACACTTGTACAAATATTATGATGTTAATTCTTACATGACACTGTTGCCGGTTCACATGCATAGAGATGCTGCCAGGGTGCATGAATCACCCAAACTTTTATAATGAATTTTTGCATTTGGAGAGCAGTTATGCATGAGAAGTCTCACAAATCATTTCAGTGTCACACATAAAAAGGTACTGTAGGGAATGTACAGTTTCATTTAATTGTTAACCCTTAAAGTGCTTGTTGTGACAAGGCACGCTGCAGCTAGTGATCTTTTTGCAGTCTTTTTTCTGGTAACCAACTATTTACACAATTGGGGTACTTTGGTTTGACATGAATGGTTGTTAAATTAGGTATGACTGGCTCATTGAGCCCTTGAACAAGCATTCTGTCAGTTTGATCCTTGCATTGTTGACTAAATTTGAGAGATACTTGTTTAAAAAATGGGTCACCTAGAAAACCCAAATTACTAGTAGCTGACTCCCACACGCTGCCTTAAGTCAATATGTTGAGATACATAAGGATAGAGAGAAACAAGAAAAAGTGAAACGTATTCAAAAACATTACAGAAAATGAAAGAAAGAATAGAGAATGAAGGTATAAATGAAAATTAGATTTAATACTTGTTCAGATTGATTCTTAATTCACATGAAAATTGTTGAAAAATTTAAATTCACTAGAAAGCACATCACAGAGTGGAGCAGGAAGAAAGGTTTATATTTAAGTGTTAGGAAAATATTTAACTATGGCAGTTCTGCACCCCATTTTTTTTCTACTTCCACCTTATCTTTGGTGACAGGAGAGGAGATGTTACATGTAGGCTCGTACAAAAGTAACAAAAGAAAAGAGTGAAGCCAGCAAGCTTTGTAAATTTAATAAAAATGATTTATTTCCCTAGAAAACAAAATAAAAATATGAAATAGGACTTACGGTTTGTGAATATAATCCAAAATTTAATCCTAGGATTGAAAAATATAATTCCTATCACTAAACAGTTCTAATGGAATCCAAGTTTGAATCTCGATGAAATTCCAATATGGAAGGCGATGACGTCAGATGAGGTCGTTGTACTGAAGGCAACAGATCCTCGATTGAATCACAGTTTATAATATTTCCGTTTAGAATTTCCAGAATAAATTTCCACTGAATATCTTTCTCCCAGAACTTTTATAAATATGAAGCACTTTCGTAGTTTTCTAGAGAATGAATTATTAAATTCCAAAAAATAGACGAACTTCGGAACAAACTGGCAGCAACAATAAAAACCTCTTGAGCCCTCAAGGTTTAGAATACGACTGATTTAGTAGAAAATGGCTGTTTTAAGCCTTGATTTTAGATCACATGGTGGTTCACGTGATGGACTAATTTGAACAATGCAATTAAAAAAATGCCATTTATCGTGTAGGTCTTGAAAGAACTTAGCGCATCTTAAAAAAAGTTGTTTCCAAATTAGAGCTATCACGCAAACAGATCATGACCTTGGTAATAGCCAGTCGTATTCACCCGATGTTTACAAGATCTATGAACCAGGGTGAGCTAAAAATAATGCCGAAGTAACTGTTATAATCTAATCAGGTCAAGTCAATTTTCCGAAAAGAGACTCAAATCCATTAAAAATTATCATTACAATAAAATGAAACAAAATTAAAATTAAAATTTTTTTTAAAACTAACACACAAGCAATTAAATTACATATGCGTAACAGGGGATTCTTCCTTTTAGATACAATCCTGGCAACATCTCCCATGCATTTTGCTGCAGTGATATCCATGAAACTAACTGTAAACTGGAAAAGTTTACAAAAGAGCCATAAAGAACACTTTTCCAGCTTCTTGAAGCGGGCTATGCATATATCCCTTAAGACAGCTGAGTGTGAAATGGAATTCTCAGTACTGAACATGATAAAGGAACAAATTAAGTTTAGAAACATGCAACAGATTATGCATATACAACATAGATAGAGACTCTTGTAATGATTTTCATTTCAACATAGATCAAACATACATGAGTTGGAAGAAGAGAGATATTTAATACTTAAAGTGTTAGCCCTGACATTAGTTGTGCAACTGGTAGATGTCTTGTAGTACTTGTTAAGTTGTTTTTGAGGTAGTCAACAATGTACACATCCTATTACTTCAACTCAACATGACTGCTTGTAAAACCATATTTGATTGGTACATTGGGACCAGAACAAGCATTGTCATAACTTTACCATGCATTTAGCAAAGAAGTTTTACAAATACTCGCTTCTGAACACGTGGTACCTGGAAAAATTTTAAATTGTTTGATGCAGATTATGATTTTTTTCAACAAATACTGGCTGGAGATAGTGATGACGACAAATATTTTGAAGGATCTGAGGAAGATGAGATTATTGGAGCTGGCGAAGTGTTGATGGAAATGCCTATGAGTGATTTTGAGCTAGGAGTTGATGTGGAACAGGAGTCTGATGTACATGCTGGGTGGACAAAAAAGATGGCGTGCCTGTCAACATTACCACTCCCCCTTCACTGGTATTTCTAAATGTCAAGATGGCGAATACTGGACCTATAAACTAGAGCTAATGGGGCATGATTGAAGAACAGTCACTTGAGAAAATGGCGGCCTGTTGCACCCAACCAGTTGAAACTCATTTTAGCATTGATTATAGTAGTGGGTTTGGTACATAAATCTAACCTTGATTCCAACTGAGCTTCTGATCATGTGACATCAACCCCATACTTAAGCCAAAAAAAGTCATTAGGGATACATTTCTAGCTGTTCTAAGCAATTTTTACACCTGGCAGAGAAGACAACAAGAACAATCAAGGTGACCCTTTACACAAGATTTGCTCAATGATTGCACAAAGCATTTGGTGAAGTTATTTCATCAAATATGAACCTCAGTTTTGATTAGGCTACCTGCGCATGAAAAGGTCATCTGACATTCAGAGTTTATAACCCTGCCAAACCTAACAAGTTTGGCATTAAGATGTTCCAGTTGTGCAAGGCAAGCAGTGGATATTGTACTGGCTATCACATTTACACCAGCAAAGTAGATGGAGACCGTGACAAAAGGACTAGGTCTAAACATTGATGAGCTGAGTAAAACAACAAAATTATAATTGGTTTGCTCTGCAAGTGTATTCTTTTGAATAAAGGACATGGAGTATATATGGATAACTATTATTCACCTGAAATTTTTAACGAACTTTAGTTGTTAAAAAAAAATTGTGCATTTGGAGCCTTGCGAACAAATAGAGTAGGTGTTGCAGAGGCAATGAGGTGAAGAAAAACCTAAACCTGCACAAGTGTATTTTTTGCAGAAAGGACAATTTGCTACTGGTGAAATATTATGCCAGATGAGATGTAAATATGGTCTTCCGTTTTCATGAAGCAAAGGTAGTGGTGATCAATAACACAAATCCCAGCCTTGATGAAATATAACATGATGGCACCAATCCCTTCCTTAACAGACGTGACTGATTAGTTTTTGTCTTTTCATTAAGCCAAAAAAATGTACCATATACTTTGTATTGCTGTCATTGAAGAAAGTGCAAATCTTTGTTTTCTTTTTTGCAGGTGGAGGCAAAGACCAAGAAACAGCTGGTAAGCTGCAGTTTGTCACTTGTACATTATCAGAAATTGACTCTCATCTCAGTATACTCAGGATTTACTTCATATAAAAGGTTATCACAAGGGAGACATTTTTGCATTATAGATTTCGTCCAGCCTTGATGAAATGTAACATTTATGATGGCATCAGTCCCATTCTTCACAGCAGTGGCTAACTAGTTTTTGGCTTCTAATTAAAGGTCAAATTAAAAATGTACCATATATGTATGTATTGCTGTCATTGAAGAAAGTGCAAATCTTGTATTGTTTGCAGGTGAAGAAAAAGACCAAGAAACGGCTGGTAAGCTATAATTTTTGTTCTAAACTGAAAACTTCGAACTAAAAACTTTACTAAGATGTGATGGATAGAGGGAGGAACTAAGATGTGATGGATAGAGGGAGGAACAAGGGAATCCTACCATTGGCTTGGTGGATCATACAGATATCCACTTCCAGCACAATTAGTGCTTAGCATTTCAAATACTGGGCTAAACCAGCTCAGTTAGATGCACAATCAATTTCAGGGATTATTTTTTGTTTAAATTTTTTTTTCAAGATGGGGATGGGGTATGTGCTAGGGTCAGCAATGAAAGACAGGAACAGTCATCCAGAAAAAAAACACAAATTATTTTTTCTTATGGTCTTGTATTGTGATTGTACATGTCCATGCATAATGGGTTAATACAGATTGGATTTTGGTTCTGACAAAGCATGAATATTTATGTTGACATAAATAAAGAGTATCATCCAGAAAAAAGGGTAGACAAGCTATTATGCACATGCCAAATCTGTACTGATTATACCTGTGCAGACCTACTCCTTAAGAATCATGCTGATATTGCCAGTACAAGATGTGCTGTTATACCTTTGTTATTATGTCATTTAGTGCGTAGTTTTGTGAAAATCAGATGTAATATAAGAGTGGATTCTCATTTACACTAGGTTTTCTTCTAAATTCACCTGTTCACAGTAACATTAACTAAAGCGTATGTTATTGTGGTCATGTTGGTGCATTTACTCCAATATTATTATTATAAAACTTTATACCTATATAGTGTAACCAAAATCTATTCAGTCCAGACTGTTGATTGCTATGGACTTGAACAGTGGTGGTCTGGTACTGAACTGAGTTAAGAGGATTCCAGTTTATAATATAGATAATCAGGTACTACAGATTTTTTCAACACAAGCAGCTTTCATGATTAGGTTGACCTTGTCCAGAAAAGTCCACATACTTTAACATTGAGTTTGCTGTATGTATTTCTCGTGTTGTGTAAATCATGACCTTCCAAAGGAATGTGGCTGTATGAGGATCACAAGAAAGTAAATAATTGCCATTTAGAGGTCGGTGTAATCAAATTCTAAAAAGTGACACCTGTTACTGAAATAGTCTGTACTGAATGATTACATGACCTGTATGGTTTGTACTGTAGCCCATGTTTTAAAACTGGATGTATTATATCTATATAGAATGTAATTGCAAGAAATTTCTACCGGAAAAAGATGAGGCTGTTGGTATTCATATTCTTACAGACTAAAACATGTGTTAAGTCTTAAAACTTAACTGACTCCGCATCAAAGTCAAGCCAACTTATTTTTTCATGCAGTTGTAGTCTTATACCCTGCCAACTTTGATCAGTGATTGTCAGCAACAACAAAGCACCGAAAGGAGAGTTGGCTTATCTCTTTGATGGTGCTAATCTGAAATCCAGTATGCCTACTGCAGCAGCTAATATGAAAACGTTGTTGCTGAGGAATGACAGAGTTATGTTTTACACCCAGCAGTTGAAATGTATAAATGGTCTTGTATTGAATTCCTGGTAATTCGTTTGCTCCGTAAAGTGTTAGTCCCTTCAAGAGACTTGTGTTGATTTATCTAACGATTTTTTACCATCTTATGAGCAATTTGCTTGTGTTACCTTTATGATTTATTTTGTATATATTTTATAGAATTTTCACATTTTTTCATGCTGTATTTTATCCTGTACTTGATGTTTAGATTCAGTTGGAAGAGTATATCTTGCTGAATGTTTGGTGCAATTTATTTTTGCATTTTTTAAAAAATAAATTTATGATTGACACTATATAGCAAATATTATGAAGAGGTGCCATAAAGCACTACAACACACATACTAGTCTGAGTATACCTCCCCGTTTGTTTGTTTCCCCCCCCCCCATTGATTTAAGAAACAAAAAGCACAAATGAGATAAAAGATGCACAAAACTTAGTTCATTTATTGATTTATCATTTCAAACCTGATTATATACAGGGGCCCTAACACTGTTATCATCCGAGTGTTTCATTACAAACAGAAATTTTCAGTGTACAAGACGACCCTGCTCACCATTCATTTTCATTTCCTGGATAAGTCCATTTTCAGCGAACGGGTGTATACACGACGACACCTGTATCTACATAGAAGAAAAATACCAAGTTTTCTGCTTCCAGTATTTACAATGTCGAATCAAGCAAAGGAAAAGAATGACTACTACAGATTTGCTTCTCATGTGGATTTAACAAATGGTGTAATTTCTGTGTTCATGTGTGCAAAGGGATATAACTTTAAACTCTCAACATTATGGTAATTTATGGAATTATCCGGCAGTTACCGAGTAGAATGAACTAAGTCACTCTGTTGTCTGAGGAGAACAGACTCGCCCATAATGTTGGCAATATGGTGCTATGTTAGTATTTAATTTCCGTTAAACATGAAAGGCACAGAGGATGCCAGCGTTAGCGCCACTCTGGCCACAGTCAGGTTAGAAATTATAATGAATTAATTGACTAAGTTCTGTGCACTTTTTGTCACATTGAAGATTTCTGTTATTGAAATCGGTAGGGGGTACAAACAAACGGTGAGGTATATTCAGACTATGGTTGGTACTAAATGAAAATGGTGCTTTATGGACTTAAGATATAGCTACCACAGTGGCTATCTGAAAATGTTGTTATTGCTTCTGAATGGATTGTCATATTGGAACTGTGAAAACTGATAAATGAAGCTCTGTAATGGAAGAATGAAGCCACTTTTGCATATCTTTTAGTATATCTTTCACTAGAAGACTTTTTCTTATGTTCTTTTTAATTTTAAATGAAAATGGTTCTGATCTGACTTCCAGTATGGCCATAATTAAAGCCATCATGAAAATATTCTTTTTGCCACTCCTCCTAAATGGAAAGTAATTTTGATGTGGGCTTTTCACAGAATGACATCTAATGAGGTTTACTTGGTCCTAAGTGAATATGGATTCACTCTGATACTCAAACGGCCACTGTTGCAGCTATTTCAGTACTTTTCTTATCAGCCAGGAGCCAGATGATGTACCAGGCTAATTTTACCTTACACATACCTGCTTGCAAACAATATCAGCAATTTTTTGACAGGTTAAATTTACCAAGCAGTTAAGTATGTCTACTGAACCGATCTTCATCTGCCACAATGATTGTAACAGGCATAATAATTAATTTCATATCATTTAGATTATCGGTTGTGTTTCTGACACATGGAGGTCCCCCTAAACGAAACCCCCTGCCTACTTTGGCAACTCACCTTCCAACATTAAATCTAATGGAAGGCCCTGTACTTCTAGATGGATGGATTGTCATATTGGCATGGGGTTGTTGCCAAAAGATTGTGATTAGTTTAGTTGGTCCTAAATGAAAATAGTGCTCATCTGCCATTAGTATGACCATAATGGCATCCATCTGTACAATGATATTGTAGCTACCCCTCCTGAATTGATGGCCATGTTCACATGGGGTTTTAAGCAAAAGATTTCACATGATATCTAGTTGGTTCTCAATTAATTATATCCAAATCACTGTCACAGTGGCTAATTTTTTATTGCTCTAAGATATCAGATTGAATTTCTGGAAATTCTATTCGTCATATAGAATGTTACTCGCTTCACCAACATTTTTAAGAGGACAGTTAATAAATACAGTCCTTGAATTCATAAAGTTCTGAGACATAGAATGGACTTGAAACTGAAAACATAAATATTTCCAAAGCTAAAAACATAACTGCTTGATATTATCACTGTGATTTCTTGTCATGTAGAATTGTCATCTTGCAAACATTGAAACTTGGTTGTGAATAGATGTACGATTTGTAAGAACTGAGCCTGGAGTAATATGTTTTTAATAAAAAGAAAGTTTGACACATTCCAGACCAGTTGTTTCTATGTATATGTTGGTAATTTTGATTCCAGATGATGATGCTTGGGCTAAAGGGGAAGATGAAGATGTAGATGTGGATGACGATTTGGACTTGGCAGAGATGGAGGGACTGGAGGAAGGAGATGTAATCATGCAATCAGAGCTGCAGGCGGTGGCCATACCTAAGAAGAAAGATGCAAACAAAGGCCCACCTAAAGTGAAGAAAGAGCATGTTAATGTTGTCTTCATAGGTCATGTAGGTAAGTGTGGAAAATAAGAGACTTCGTAATTGGATGGAGAGAAACTGTTCATTCATAAGAGAAGGCAAAACCATGTCATAACATTATAATATTGGCCAGAAATTATTGAACACTTATAAGAGAAAATGTTTTTCTTAAATAAAAATGTATATTGTGAATTTTGCCATAAGCTCAGATAAGCCACGATTTTTTTGTAATTAAGGGTTTTGTGCATGTCCTAGATGAAGTCAGCACTGTTGCAGTGTATGGCAAAAGAAATGGGAATCATGAAAGACTGTGATAAATTAAGCTCAGTAATGCAAGAATGAAGCCACTTTTCTTTATTAAAATGTTCTCGAGTAGTGTTTTAATTAGGGCTGTTCTGGTAAAACATATATTCCCCCCCCCCCCGGACGGCACTTCAAAAAAACTTATGTAGGAGGTTGTGTTTCAGACTATTTTGATTCTAACAGTGGAAGGTTGATTACGAAAATCACTTCTGTTGTGGGTTGTGTTAACAAAATGAGAAATCGCTGGTGGGGTTGTCAGGAAAAAAAAACGAATATATATTTAAAATCTCATCTAACCCCCTCCTAGCGGTCTAACGTGAATAAAACATTGGGTCAGAAAACACGTGAGTGCACCTAATTTGTACGAATTTGTGTACTTTTTAAAACTATGATATGCATTCCGCAAATTACATCAACGTCACAGATATAAAACATGCTTTGCGCAGTATGCAATTTTTATTCAACTTTTAACTTTAAAAGTGCATTTCGCAACGTAATTCGTGCTGCCAGTAGCTAAATTGCAGCATTTGATGCGACATCCAGATTCAGGAAGGCAAACGTTAAAATAGCTGGATACTTCGGTTTGACATGAATGGCTGTTAAACTAAATTTGATTGGTTCATTGGGTCCTGGAACAAGCATTTTATGGTAGTTTTAACCTTACTTTCATCATGGTAGTTTTACAAATGTGTGTTTCAAATAAGGGCCACACAGGAAACCAAAATGGCTGCATCACAACAGGGTTTGTCATCAGACGACGTTTTCAGTCGGCAAATACTAGCTGGTGATAGCTATGATGACAATGAATTTTATGTGTATCAGTCTGATGGACATTGCGAAAATGTCACTGGAAATACCATTGTGTGATTTTGAGCCCAAATTTGAGGTTGAGTGTGACTCTGATGTACGTGTTGGATGGACAGGATGCCAGTTATATTTATTCAAGATACCCATGTCTGAACAAGCAGACTATGGGAGTGTTGGACTTAAAACCCTAATACAGCATTATGGAAAAGAAAAAAATCTGGCATAAGAGGCAGCAAAGCACTGATTCAAGGAAGTGAATCTTTGGCAGAGTTTATGTTAGTGAAAACTTTTCATTTTGGAACAGAGATATCAAAGAGAGAATACCCATGGGGCCATACCTGTGAGATGTTGAAAATTGCACAACCATAAAGAACAAAAGAATAACGAGACAAACTTTCATACCATGCAGATGTATTACCAAATGAAGTACATGCTCTCTATGTACAAAAGTTGGACATTAAACATAAGAAACTGACTGAAATGTGTAAACTTAAAGCAAGATGGATAAAATTTGTCCTGTTTGTGTTTAGTTATTCCTATGTATATTTTGAGGATGTTGATATTTTCTGCAGACCTTTTGGCACTTAGTTTCAAACCATCATTTGGTATTTGTATTACACATTGGATTACTATTATCTAGTACACAACATTTTGAAGCAGTGTCATTAACTAATGATGAAATTGATGAAAAAATGCTTGATGTCATTCTGGTATATGGATTCTTTACTACACTACTAATTTGTTCATCCTGATTCTTTTTTTTACCATCTCCTTTAGTTTTACTGGTACCAATACTTTTAATAAAATTGTAACTTCTATTTTCTTGCAATCTAAATATTTGTGATCACGTATTATTGACAAAAGGTAAAATGTGCTTAGTTTTGTTGGAAAATCTAAAACTATTAGCAAGGGACTAAAGTTAAAAGTGGGTCAACTTCATGTTTGCAAAAACTATTACCATATTGCAGTGTTGTTAGAAACAACAGAATAGCTGTACGAGATGTATTTTGCAAAGTTATAAAACCAGCACTCATATTGTAACCACATATTCCATTTAAATAATACTATCATTATTTCTGCATATTCCTATCAGTTTTTCCCAAGTGGTAATTAATTTCCTGATCTGATGTTGTTTGTTTCTTGTGCAATTTTTACTGATCAAGAATTCTCAGTATCATTAAAAAACAATGGAATCTGCACCAAATTGAGTTGTTTGAGAAGAAATTTATTTTTTAACCCAAAAATCACTGAAGCTATGAGTCCTGGCACTAAAGTCTCAC
This sequence comes from Megalonaias nervosa, assembly GCA_016617855.1. Lineage (NCBI taxonomy): Eukaryota > Metazoa > Mollusca > Bivalvia > Unionida > Unionidae > Megalonaias > Megalonaias nervosa. The sequence continues at coordinate 57,391 of JAECUM010003301.1, read as the reverse complement.
ATTAAATAACATTAAAGTTGCCATGATAGTAATTTAGGATGCAGCTGTTCTAATTTCACCTTTGGTATATTCAGATCTTGAATGTGATGGAGGAACATGGCTCCAAAATAAACACATCAATTTTAGAACCTGTTCATTGACTTTGAATCAAGTACATAATCCAAGTCCAACTGAATTGTTAGAAAAAGTTTAATTCTTTTGACAACATCGTAACTAGCTGTCAAATATGGAGTAAGCCTATGGTCTTTCTGCCATCCCAACCAAGACCCCACCACAACCATGTGACCATGCCCAATGACATCACAGTAATAATCGCTATACAACTAGAGATGACATATCTTTGAGTATTTTGATTTCAGTAGAGCCTTAACAGAGTGGAACAGTAAGATAGAGTGACATATTTAAGTGTTAGGGAGATATTTAACAGTGGCTATTCCTCCCACCACCACGTCCTCATTGGAGATCACACACACACAAAACTTAGATTAAATCCTGAAATCCTGGCAGCATCCCAGCAGGGGAGATAACTTGACCATTTTATTTGATTTTATTGGTCTCTGGTTATCCCATGGTATTTCTGTTACATAACCATTATCTTACAGTGTGTCCAGTCAGCATGGTCGAAAAAAGCATACAACCATAGAGAGTTGTTGAAGGACTCAAATTACTAAAGATATGAAAGAACGAGAACCATACTATAAATCTGTGAAAATAAAATAGAGTATACATGGTTTGACTGTCCCTGATTGGTTTATAAAGAAAATAAGATTTTAGTAAAAAGAATCTTTTGAGAACTTGTCCTACTTGTAACTGAAAAAAGTCAGGGACATTGTTTTATTAACATAATTTCTGTCCCTTTACAGACCTGAGTTTGGAAGACTCATTACTGAAATCAGCACCTGACTCTTTGGTGTAGTATTGAAAGCACACATTTCAAATTTGTGTAGATCCAGAAAATGGTGCAGCTGTTAAGGTTTTCTTTTCACAAAAGCTGTCGTCATAGATGTGTCTATACTGATACAAATTTGATCATGATCACTCGAAATTTTAAGTTATTGAATTTTAATATCATGGTGTTTGCACAGGTTTACAATGGGAACTGAATTAGTACAGCGAGTCTTGAACTCTTGAGTTTTGTGCAGAAACATGGAATCCAAGCAGAATACATCCAGAAATGTAAAGGTTTTTTTTTATCTTGGATTCAGTCTCCTTGTTGCATTTCACATTGATATGCATATATGCATATTCACAAACAATTAGTATAGTAGTAGGAAAAGTACGTGACAAATTTAGATACATATCATAAACATAACAAACAGTATGGGGGGAACAAGATCATAAGAACAGGTTTGAATGGAGAAGTATAATAACAGTAATAATGAGTAGAAGTGTGCCTCTTTTTTTATGTGTGCAACATTATTTTCTTGGCTTCAGTAAGAAATTACATCAAAGGGAAGACGATAAAGGATGTACAGTTTACTAAACCACGTGAATTTAGCTACTCAAATCAATTTTAACATTCTGGTTATATCTATTCTGGTCTGTTTCTTTCCATTGTGGTGATTATGTCCACTGAATCAGTATGGTTGGAAAAGAATTTGGCAAATTTAAAGATTGAAAAATCTTTTGGCAGATTATAATTATACACTGTACTTCTGCCTGAGAGATGTGAATAATTTCATTTCTTGGTTTGTTGATTCTGGTTGTTGCTCAGTTCCAATGCATCACTGAAAAACACTGATGCATTCTCATACTTTGTTACAAATATTTATTACAGATGCACATCTCCAGATATCGGTGAACATAGCTTGAATAAGTTATAACAGTTCTGGTTGGAACAATGGACATTGTTAGAGAAACTTTAAGTGAGCTAAAATGTAAACTTTTCGGCAGCGTGTGATGCAGGATTGCTCAAGACTTCTCCATCTCATATGCTCACCATGAAAAATCCATTTGTACCAACTGATGATAACTTTTAGGTAATGGTCAGAAAGGCAATATTCAGAGGTCTACAAAAATTACTGAGTCAAAATTTTTAAACTCATACAGCTGTTGCAAAAATGATGGACTAGTACCTTTGCTGCTGTTTGCCACAGTTGAGTAGTTGGTTGATTTATTTTGGTTTGGTTTGTTTTGGGGGGGGGGGTAACAGTATATTAGGTGGAGGAAGAACCCCGAAAGACCACCAACCCAAAGTGGTTGATCTTTTACAAAAACTTACTCTGTGAGATGTGCAAGTGATCTGTAAAAGCAAGCACCTTAGTTACACTAAGGAACAAAAGCCTCTTTTTGATGATCACCAACAGCCGAAGTCATTTAGACCATGAGATTCCACAGTATTCTCATATACCATTGGAGGCAAGTAATCACAGACAAGCATCTTGTACCACTCTGCCATGGAAGCCCCTCAGATCTGTATCACAAGACAAGCATCTTATACTCTGCCATGAAAGCCCCTCAGACCATAGGTATAAGTCTCGTATGAAAGACTAGAAGTGGGAGATAGAACCTGTGACAACTGGATTAAAAGTGCAGAATCTTACTGCTAGGCCATCAGTGATGATGATGATGCTGTTGACAATACAGTTAACTGCAATGACATTGATTTTACAAGTACACTGGGAAAAATGATTCCTTGACTTTCATCCATTTTTTAAAATCTAATTTATGATATAAAAATGTTTGACTTACTATATTTCTTTTTTTTAAAACTTTATATTAGTCTTGCAACAAGGCATTAAAGTAAGACCTTGGTAACTGAAATATGTGTTCTTACAAGAAATGATATAGTGTAAAAGTAGGCAGAAATAATGTGACATCGCTTTCATAGTCATTAATGATTTTGTCTGACAAATCATATATTATAAGTTTACCAAAACATTTATTGAAAAAATAATAACAAGGGAATCATAGCATCTGACCACACATTTAAAGCAATACAAGATTTAACTATTATTCTAATCAAAAGCAGCGTGCCTGAGAACAAACAAAAATAGCAAAACACAGTGATTACTTTAGTAAACTCAGTTTAGTAAGGATACAAATTCATAATTTCTGTATTAGAATAGAAATCCCTGATATATGATCTATATTCATGGACATTAAATTAGTAGGTATTAAGGGACTGATCAATGACATCTACAGATAATAAGCCACCAAGAAAATTTGTGATTTCACAGTATCAGAGACATACATGGCTGACAGACAAATAAACAAATGGACAAAAGATTGATTATAATGAATGAATACAAATACAAATATGCAGTAGATTATATGATCTAAACGAATTCATTAGATTACCTCCAGCCAGCTGTCATTTAAATCGCTTCTGTCCCCAACCCAATATTAAAATCGCTTCGACCACCCACTAACCCATAGCCAGAAATTATGTAAAAGAAATATGCTTCTGTAGGGGGCAGTTTTTTCGATTAAAACATATCTGACGGTGGATCTTAATTTTTTTAAATTGCTTCTGTTTTGGGTTGGTTGAATTTGAAAGTGCCTTCCCCCCCAGGGGGTGTATGTTTTACTGGAACAGCCCTTAACATTATTAAACTTTCCCTTTTCACAATATAAATACATCTTTCACAGTATAGATATGTCATCAATGCTAGATGCACCCAGTCTAAAGATTTCTTAAAATGTGCATAGACCCAGTCTGACCTATGCCATCAGCCCATGTGCTATAGAATGTCATTCTGTTTTGTTCAGCTGTTGAATAAACATGTGGAAAGAAACACTATGAAGAGAGAAGACATCTACAAGTGAATGGTTTTTTGCTAATTTGCTTGGCTTGAGATTCATAAGTCATTGTAGTGAAATTATCCTGTCACATCTCCAAAAATGTTATTGTTTGTTTAGATAACATTGATAATATTTTAATTCATGTCTTGTTGCATGACAAGCCATCTATCCTCCATCCTTCTATGTAAGTGTGTAGGACATTGCAGCTGGAATATGTAATCATTGTTACAGGTCCTCATAAAATTGTCCATGCATAGTTTACACAACAGTGTTAATAATTAATCAGGGTCCCAATATTATGGTGATTATTGTCATTTTGCAATAGTGTGGTCACAACACGGAATGTTGTTAATAGTTGGTTTTAATAGAGATTCCAGCCACCCCAAGTGTTTCAGTATTGTTTTATAACAATACTATTACCTAACAATGATGTTCTTGTGTTCATGATTCGTAAATGGAATAAAGCTAATAAACTCAGACATTCTTGTTTTTCAGTATTGATCAGTAAACTTCTTAGAAAAATATGAGGCTGATGCAACCCTTGTTGTTATTTTGTTTCACCTGTTATTTTTTTATCATACTAAAGTCTCTTGTTTGCAGAAGTTCATTTACAAATGTCTCAGACAGTTGATAAAAGTGCACATAGGAAAGGCCTGTGGGACATGCACTTAACTTGTATAGCATGCAGAAAATGTACACAAATAGACAAATCTCCTGTTTGGTATTATGGTCAGATGACATTTGAGACTTTGCCAAAAACTAGTGCATGTTTAAGAAGAGGAAGGAAGTACTACTTCTCCTTTTGGGGAAAATTAGATCTCCAGTTCTGTGGAACTTGGCTGGAATTAACTGCATCTCCAGAGAATACTACCTGTAAGGTAGTAACTTATTTCTCACAGGATCATTTATGATCCCTCTCAAAGAAAAAAACCGTGAAATGTAGCACCCCGCTTTAAAGATGGTACATCTTCTAAAAAGAAGGCAGTTTATATCATACAAGGAAATCAGTTTGCAGGGTCCAAATACCCAATCCCCCAACAGCTGAGCAAAGGTCAAGACTCGGTGAGATGAAATAATCAATCAGACCCCCTTGAAGAACCCATATATCAGTGTCGAGCTACATGGTTTTTTAATCTGCTTGGCCAGTGACCCCCCCCCTTCCCATCCAATGCCAAAGCTTCACTAGTGGGCATTTCAATGGGTACCTTTGCTTGCCTTTCATTTAAATCCTTACAGACTTTAGAAGCAAAGGCCAGATTATTGGTGACCATTCTGTCACATGCTGACCTTGAAATGGCTGTTAGAGGCTGTGGCTGAGACTTAAGACATGGATAGTCTGTTACAGTGGTGTTGTAAACAGAGCATCCTTATCTCCTTTGAGATGTAGCTTTGGATTCTTTGAAGTTTTTGCTAGAGCATTAAAAAAATGTTCTGAGGGCTGCACCCCTGGTTTCTGAAACAACCACAACAATAAATTAGTCAGCCTGCTTTTTAAGTCCACTCCACAAATAGAGTAAGTGGAAAGGCAAGGGCTTGGCAGAGAAGTCTACTTTTGCCGCCTCCTTTCCCAAATAGGCAAGTGGGATGGGGAAGAGAGATCATCCATGGGGAAACATTGCCTCTACTGCAGTTCATACCTCATTTTTGGTCCACATAGGTGATAATGGTTGAATATCATGGAAGATTGGTGGGTCCTATCTATAGTGAAGGAGGGTTTATATCCGTGCTTTGCAGAACCCACCCCCCTCCTTTCCTAAGGACACCCATCTTCTTCCATCAGTCAAAGATGTTAAAGAAAGAAGTGCACAACCTTCTTCAGAAAGGCACAGTAGAGTGGGTTCAGGACACGCAGTAGTCAGCTTTCTGCTCCTGGATATTTCTTGTCCCTCAAAAGGGCCCAAAACAGAAGCTTAATATAGATCTTTCCTCCCTAAACAAATTTCTGCTAGAGGGAACTTTCAAGATGGAAATTACAACTTCAGTTCAGAATGCCGTCAAACTGGCTTATTGGCAATTTCCATTGCACTTTAGGTTGTGTACTTCCACATCCCAACTTTTCTTCCACACAAAAAACTGCATCTTAGAATTGTTAGGTTCACTAGAAAATTCTAAAAGGACAAGGTCCGATAAAAGCTGAATTTGGCTGTAGCAATATGGGCCTACTTCACAGCATAAAAAATGACAGGTTTCTTTAAATAAAACTGATGTTCAAATGTTGATTGCTGTTTATATGGGAGATTGTATTCTTTCTTTTCTGTTTCTAGTCAGTGTATATTTTTAAGTTGATGATGATAATTTCATTTAAGTGCATAAGAAGCTTTTTGGTGGATTTCTGTGAAACTTAGTACATATTATGGTCATCATCATATGACATATCATTGTATTCACACAATTTTCTGATGATTTTTATAACTAGACATCCTTATCACTAGGTAAATATGAATGCTTTGTTGCATTTGTTGTTACTAGTTTGAGTAGGTTTGGATCTAATATGTTGACTTGTGTTTTCATAAACCCAGAAAACAGATTTGATAAAAGATAGAAAATGTCATATTACATGGATACATCATTTGTGACGGACATTATTTTTTAATGATTGTTGACATTATGAATTAGCTGAAATGTGTGGAAAACAGTACTCACTCTTTACAACACTAGCATACATGTTTACTCTCACACATGCACACATACACACACTCTCTCTCTCTCTCTCTCTCTCTGACTCTCTCTGATTGGGCTCCGAAGACCTGGCAGAACTAATTCAGATGTAACCTGAATTCATTTATACATTAGAAGTGCAACACACTCTTTGAGAAGAATCCAACCTCTTGCATCAGAAAAAGTTGAGAAATTAAAGGCTGATTTCTATTTTACAGATATCATGAATAAAATGAACTATTGTAGAGGAGTGTACATGTTAGACGATAATCTGAGTTTTCCCTTTATTTAAATAATGTTTTAATAAAACTTTAAAACTGTTTAATAGAATTTGACCAAATCTGACATGATGGGTCATTTACAATGTTGCAGATCTCCCATCAGGTATTGGCATTATTACTAAAAGCAGAAAAAAGACACTTTAAATACCTTCTTCGCAAACAACAGAATTTGACCAAGTTAGACAGAAAGCATTCTGGCATGAAGTACTTCCAAGTTTGTACAGATAATGCTTTGCTCTCAAATACAACAACTTAAGATAGAAAAGCCTGGAAATTACCTTTTAGAATTTGAAAATATTTAACAGAAAGTGTCGTCATTGAATTACCTTTTAATTTTATAAAAATGCTGCAAATCTCCCTATAAAAACAGCTCATATCTCTAAAAGAAACAACAACATTTAAACAGATCTTAACAAATTGCTCAACACATTTGACCAACTTTAACAATAAGCACACTAGCATAAAACATTTTCATCAGATGTTATGAAGATGCAGAAGAATAGAGAAACTTGAAACTATCACTTTCATAACCTGTGTAGTGAACATTATTGGAAGAAATGTATACAGAAAGCATTCTATAGACCCAGATTTTTTAGTTACTGCTCTTTCATTATTTTGCCATTAAGCAGATGTTGGTAAGGTGAACATTGCACTCCCAGTTATGCCTCTTGTTTTTCCACAGTTAGCATTGGAGTGGATTAATGGAAATTTAGACTGTTTAAGACTATTTATTCATGTCTGCATTTTAACACAGTATGTACTTATCCTTTTCATGTACACTGTGTTGTGAATGAGTTTCTGTACAATTAATTAATTTGAGGAATTTTCATTGATCATAAGTAGTGGGCTGCACATAACAGGCTTACTGCATCATAATGGTACATACATGAGGCTATTTTCATTCACACTTCTTGACACTGTAATATTAAAATATTGTGTGAGCAACCTTGTTAAAAACTTGCCTTAATTTTCACCACTTAACTACTTTATACACCGTAAAAGTATGTTTGCCTCTTCTTTTTTTTCAGATGCTGGAAAGTCAACCATTGGAGGACACATTATGTAAGTTGATAATTGAGATTCAGCTTTTCACTTCACTTGTTCAGATTTGTAGCTGCTTTTTCTTTAATTTACTTGTCGTTTTTTATATGCCCAACCATAAGACATACTATGTTATTGTGTACATCTGCCTGTTGTTGCCACTTTAATTCCCACATAATAATTTCAATGGTCTACCATCTACAGTTGCCATTGGATGGCTTGCAGTTGGGGTAAGAAAGAACCCTACAATTTTTGGGGTCAAAAAGGTGAAAGGTCAGGATCACTACCTGAAAGAATAAATGAGTCTTTGCACAATAAGTCTCATTATCAACAGTTACCAAACTTGGTGCATGGTGTGTACTTGAGATAAGGAAGCTGATCAATTTTGGCATCAAAAAGGTCCATGACCAGGTACTTTGACTGAAAGAAAAAAAAATGTTTCTGAGCAGTAACTTTAATACAACATCACATACCAGGACTATACTTTTTGGATTGCTTGCTCTTGTAACAAGAGGAATCCAACTGATTTTGTGATCAAAATGTCCAAGGTCATGGTCACTATGGTTGAAAGATAAAAAAAATGGCTCACATACAATAACATTAGTTCTGTCATTTCCCAACATTCTTGATGGCTAGCACATGAAGTAAAGAAGTCTATTGATTTTGAGGTCAGAGGTCAGGGTCATTATGACTGACTGAATAAAATTGGTTTCTGCACAATATTGGTTTTACATTACAGACCTGGATCAGACAATGTTGATGCCTTACATTTGTGGTAAGGAAGCCTACCGATTTTAGGGTTATGTGGTCCAAGGTAAAATTGCCGTTATCTACAGAGAGGAATATTAACCAAGGGGCATGCATACAATGTGCCTTTCACTGTACCCTTGTTCTTTCATTGTCATTTGTTGGACCAAGTTTTGTATACATCTTTAAATTATTCTAAAAGAAACTTGTATTGGCAAAAGTGCTACAGAACTTAACATAATTTTCTCGGTTAGAAGATTTCCTGCCCATATTCACTGTATTATGAACCTGGCAAAATTAATTTATTCTTTGGTTAAGTCTATATCATTACCAAATCTTGTATTAAACAGCATTCCATTTTGATTGGTTCACATAAATTCTGTCTTTCATTTCCTTCAGGTATTTAACTGGACAGGTAGATAAACGAACCCTTGAAAAGTATGAGAGAGAAGCCAAAGAAAAGAACAGAGAAACCTGGTAAGTATAAGTGAAAGAATATAGTACACCATCAGACCTCCTTATTTGGAACTCCGATCATACTGGGGAAGATCATCAAAGTGGGAGATGGTGTCATTTTGGAGGGCTAGTTCAGTAATTTCCATTTTAAGTTTGAATCAACAAATGTGGTTTTAATACCACAGTGGTATATTTTCATGGGTTAAATGTTTGTTTACATGCTGGTATAGGACTTTGTAGATGAACAGACTTTGATTGTCCTGTAGTCCTGGTTTTTAACTTGTTAATAGCCCATTTCAGCACATAGTACCAGCTGACCAGCAGTATCAGTTGAAACACGTAGCAGCAAATGTTCAGTATATGTCTTCATTAAAACTTGCTTTCATTCTAAAAGAAAGTGGCAGCATACTTGGCATTTAATGCAGTTTATTTAGAACTTGTGCAAAGGAACAAGACAATACAGATTGGTTTGCCATGTTGTTATTTCTGTCAGATCAGATGCAATAAGTAAATTTCATGTGCATTCGTATAGTAATATTATTGGTGATTGTGACCAATAATTATTTGAACAGTAGGCATAACAGACATTTGCAGATTTTTCAGTGCTGGATAAATGAAAAAAACCCAAAGAAAACCTAAAAGTACTGGTACAAAAGAGAAAATTGCAGAAAAAGGAGTAAGATTCTTCAAAACATAAGAGAACTGTTCAGTGGTCATAGCTTGCCTAATTTAATTAGCTGACGTAAATAAACATGATGAGAAGTCCAGTATGCTATTTTGTCACGTTTGTCACAAATACTTATCAGGGCCAGACTCGGAATCATCCTTTTTTGTTTGGTTTAAGGAGTTTCAGTTGAGAAAGAATTATTTAAATTTCAATAAAATGTTGAAAACAAAGTGTGTATAGCATGAAAAGGCATTAGAAAAGTCTGAATGTTCAGACCTTGCCAAATCATTAAAAAAAAAAACGTATAATGGATGACGTTTAGGTTTTCAGTCTTCAAAGTTCTATACAAGTCTAGGACAAGTAAACAATTTCATGTGACTTGCCCTGCAGAAAACAGTTTGGTGTGTATGTGGGTTCATCTGTATCTACATCCATCCACCAGCCTGATTATAAAAAGGATTTTGATTAGTTATATAAAATGCTGGCTCAGCAGGAAAAAGGGGTCACTTTTAATCAGGTTTGAAGCGGATCATGTGCCAGTTAAAAATCCTACAAATTTTAGATTTTCATTGCATATGTTAGCAGACTGCAGTATGGATCCTAACAGTAACCTGTGATCAGGATTCGGCTGGTCACAACAGACATATTTTTGCATATAATGTGACGTTTTTGAGTATGATGAAAACAAAAGTCTTATCAGTTTCTGTTTTTTAAAGCTGTATTGACTAAAATTCTGTTAATTCACATAAATTAGTCCTTTCACAACTTTTCTCTAACATTGGTTAACAAATGAGTTTAAAGTCAAATTCTCATGGAATTTTAAGATTTTACTAATTGATTTGTGGATTTCTGAATATACAAATTGGGAGATAGTATGGTGGAAAATAAAATGACTGTTAATACATTAGCAACAACCAATGGTTATTCGTGTCATAAAGACACAATTTCACCGCTGAAGGACATTAAGTATGTAAGTTATTTATTTTCAAGATGGATTTGGTAGGGAATTCACATCTATGAAAGTAATTGGTTCATCTGTAAACAGACAACAGCTTCACTAATTTGGGTGTTCCCACCTCATTAGTACTAACCTGCTTCAACATGAAAAAAGTGTGCATAGTTATTGCTGAAATTGTGAAAGACTGTATTTATGGACTTTAAAAGGATTGCATGAATTTAAGAATAAAAATTGCAGACATAGCTTAGAAGTAGTTAGGATGATAAACATTAGTCTCACATCATGTCTTTGGAGTTACATATGTATGGCTATCCAGTGATTAATTTTTTGTGATGTAGTCTTCATATTCAGTTTAGTTTCCGTAATGAATATTGAGCACCCCACCTCACTTTCTTGCCCCTTTTCTCTAGAGTTAAGGAGGAAGATCACAGATACAGCACTATGTGGTACTGTTTACTTTCAGGTATCTTTCTTGGGCCTTGGACACAAACTTGGAAGAAAGAGAGAAGGGAAAGACAGTAGAAGTGGGGAGAGCCTTTTTTGAAACAGCGAATAAACATTTCACAATATTGGATGCACCAGGCCATAAAAGTTTTGTCCCAAATATGATTGGTGGGGCTTCACAAGCAGATGTTGCTGTTCTGGTATGTATGGAATTTTACGCATATTTAAAATTTCAGTTTTACTAGTAACTGACTTCTTGTAATGTTTGAATGTTCAGGATTGCTGTTTCAAAGGAGATAGGTTACATTTGTGAGTAATGACATGGAATTTTTTTTCTGGTTTTTAATAATTGTCATTGAAATGAAGAACAAATAGAGTTCAATACTTACTCCAAGGACTAACAAGCTCATTTTTCTTAAGTCTTATAATTTCAGTTCAGTTAATTTTCGTGATATGTGATTAGTCTGCATATTTATGAATTGACACAGACTTGGAAATATGAGTTGCTCAGATGGGTTTATGTTTTCCTGATGTACAATTTTCACGAAAAATGAACTTTAATTAGTGTAATTGAAAATGGTGGTTAATGACAGGAAATGTGAATCAACATCATGAAATTTGCAGATTTTAATAAGTACACAGGGTTGCATCTAGGACGCACAATCATGCAAATCCCCCTCAAAAAATTAAGATTTCCTGCAAGATTTTTTAATCCTATGTGGGCAAAATTGTGCAAAAAATAAGAATTGTGCGCATTTTTTCATGAAGAATGAGTTTTTTTATTATTATTTTTTACTGTAAAATTCCCCGTTGTCATTCGTGGCAAATATGTTGTACAGTGGTCCACCTCTTGAATGGTCCCCCTGACCAGCGGCCACCCACTCCTTATGGCCAGAATCCGTCGGCACTGACGAGTTTGTGTTCAAAAGTACCCCTCACGAAAGGCCATCCCACTAACGCGACCAGCAGCCAGCATATTAGTGCAAAAATATAAAATTTACCCCTCACAAGTGGAAGCATTTTATTTTGTAATATGTATCCAGAACCAGTAATTTATTCATAACGTGTGTTAAGTAATCCGATTTCTGTTTCCCAATGTTAGGTTTTCGTTACTGAAAGAAGTGTTGACTAAAGTACATGTACCACTAAAGTTAATATTATATCATTTACGCCTCACGAGAAGCCACATTTATTTCATAAAGCCGAGAAAGACTCGAATTTTAATCCATACAAAAAAGGTAAGTACACGTAATCCGAGTAGCCTTACTGCTGTGTTATCATGAGATGTCCAGTTTAGTCACTCTGCTAATTGTTAAGATTACAATTATTGAACAGTAGTAACAGCTGAGAAGTGGCGGTATTGACGTACAATGCACAAGTCAGCGGGAAAATGGTTTGATAGACTTTATGGCTTCCCATATTAAGATGTTGAGCTTGTTCACTTTCATAATTAGTGGTTATTACTACTGACAATAATTGTCAAGATTACAAATCCTAACAGCCGCAAGATGCTATTGTTCAGGTCAAATCTGCGTACATATCAAAGCCGTTTTGGCTTCTCTCACTTAGTGTAAAGAAATGTTAAAACAATAGGGTACCAGACTGCGACTAATGAATCACGTGACAAGATCACTGCCTTTAAAAACACATGGCATTTTGTTTAAATGCAGAAAAATGGTTTTATATGTCATGTAGTTGGCAACATTGATGATTACAACCGGACGTAATTGTCAAGATCATAACAGGGTCAGCTTAGGCTAAAAATAGAATTTGTGCAGACACATAGAGAAAGTAACCTTTAACAAAACGGTACCAGACAAAGCCCAAAAATCACGTGACAACACATTTTATCGGTTCCTTTATGAAGAACGCATTTCGTCCGCTCTACAAAAGTTTCGTCTGCATGATTAAATCGCATACAGTTAGCAACATCCGAATAAATCATTACCAAACATTAACATGTCATCACGTAAACGGAGACGATTATTTTAGAAAAAAGTGGGTTATTCTACTTGACAACATCAGGTGAGGTGGGGAGGGGGGACTTGCCGAACAATTTTAGGCTAGAAAAGACTCAAATAAAACAGTTTTATGTTGAAAAGACTTAAATAAACAACATCATAACCAATAAGGAGGACATTCAGCAGCAGTGGGAAAATGGAGCAAATGGAAAGAGAATTATGTATGTACCAAGATTTAAATGACGTTTTTGAATGGTTTTGCAATGTGCATGACAACAACACCCGCTCGCATATCACGTTTACGCTAAGAATAAGAACTATTAATGCATATGCAGTTGAAATAAGGCTATTATTATAACAAGAAGAACCTTTTAATAATTAATGTTACTTTTAAACGAAGATATTAAATGAAGATATTAAATGCTTGGAAGAATGTAGGTTTCTTACTACGTACATTACATACACTTCTCACAAAAAATTTAGTCCCCCTCTGGAAAGGCCACTTAATAAGGCCACTTTCCCAGTGCAGAAGGGGTAGCCGTGTAAGAGGGGGACTACTGTACTTGTGTAGTTGTAAATATGTCACGTATGTCTGTGTGTCATGTGCTCAATTCTGATCGGTTAATAAGAAAGGTCAGAAGAGCACGTTTGATACAGAAGGGACTGGCTTGGCGGGACGTGTTAAATGGCAAAATCAGTTAAAACTCTGACACTCTTTCATTACTTTAGCAGTAACACTTCTAATAACAGTCAGGGTGCAGAAGTTTCTGTCAGTAGGCACAATGACAGCAAACAAACACTTCCTCAGGCTAATCCCGTTTTGGACGATGCTAGTGATGATGTACTTAAAGATGGCGATGATGAAACTAAGGGTCCATCTAACGCCAAGAAAAAAGTACTCTTTCCATTCAGACTGGAAACAAAATCGACTATGGCTGGAAATGAATGAAAAAAATGAGACGCTTTGCAGACGGTGTGTAAAAACTGGCCAAAAAAACATTCTTTCACACTTTGAAATGCTAATTTCAGGACATCAGCCCTTGACAGACATGTTAAATTACCTGCTGACAAACAGGTGATTCAGGATTTGAAACTAAGTGAAAATCTTAAAACTACATGCATGGCAGCTATTGGCAAGAAATCTGAATCAACTATTCATGCTATGTCAGTTGCCTGTTACTTGGCGAAGGAGAATATTGCTTCTCTAAAATATGGCTCACTGTTTGGATTTTGTTGACTTTCTGGATATTGGTGTTGGCACCATGAGAGTAGAAGGAACGCAACATATTTGTCAAGGGCTTCTGCAGAAGAATTTCAGGTAAGTTATTTTATTTTATTTAAATTTTTTCTATTGAAATTTAGATGGAAAAATGGTATATACTAACAAGCAACCAAAACATGATCAGTTAGGTTCCAATCAGTGCATATCTTGAGGAATCCATGTGTTACTAAAAATAGCACCAAGCATCGTGATCAGCCAATGAAATTGCATTCAGTAGCTCGTCATCATAACTTTGTCAACGTTTAATGGTGGATAACATTTTTCATTTTTAATCAGTTTGGATTATTTGTACCTGTTGCTTTTGTCATGAAATTCTTTCCTATCTAGACAGGTCACATTTCAGTATCACTGTAACAGGTTTTCATGTGTTTGAAATGATGATACAGTTGCTGTTGTTTGAATAATTTCCTGAGCATGTAAGGAGTTGGTGTTGACATCATGATACCATACAGTAGTCAGACAAATCCCACCACTTGAAACTTATATAATGCTTTTGGAAATAAGTTAATATTATTATTTGCTCTGATGATCATTGCAGCAAATAACATTGACACTGATTTGCTTATATCACAACTGTGCGTATGTAGGGACCCATCAATGATGCATATAATACCAACGTTTTTTGTTTTTAAAATCGTCATATGCAGACAGGCGTAATCACTTCCTTCATTACTATAATTGAATAACTTTAATTAACACAGAGAGAGAGACTGTAGTGCCATATTATTTTAGCATTTAAACACCTTGATGGGATTTCTTAAAACGAGGACCAAATTATCACAAGGCAACATCCTTAGACACTCCATGGTCTTAGGTTAAGGTTCTTGCAGAATTTGCATCTGATTTTGGTCATTTTACTTAGGTTTTTTATATATATATATTTGTTTTACATTTCTCAAATACTTCATTAATAGTAATAAAATAATAATAATGATAATAAAATACTTTTATACTTTGATTTATCATCGAGCTTTATTTTTTTTCCAGGATTGCATAGCAACAGTGATAGAATCGGAGTTAGTGCAGAAAGTATGATGTAGTCCATTCATTAGGATCTTAATTAATGAGAGTACAGACATTTCAGATACCAAGAAGCTGGTCATTTATGCTAGATCATTGAACAATGTTTGTTTCTGTAACTCATTTTCTTGGTAATGTGTCAGTGGAAGGCCAATCACACAATGCTGAAGTTCTTTTCAAACAAGTTGTCCAGTTCTTGGAAAAGAAGGAGATTCCTCTTGAAAAAGTTGTTGGTTTTGGCATTGATGGGGCATCAGTGATGAAGGTCACAAAAGTGGTGTAGCAACACGGTTCAAGGAGAAAAGTCCTCGCTTGCTCAGCATTCATTGTATGGCTCATAGATTGAATTTGTGTACCTCTCATGCATTGAAAAACATTCTGTACCTCAAGAAACCTTTGACGGCACAGTTGAAGACCTGTACTATTTTTTTAATAAATCTGCCAACAGAACAGCAGAATTGAAGGAAATCCAGAATGTTCTGGACAGTCCTCAACTGAAAGACGGAGAGGTGCATGCAATTAGATGGCTGGCATTTTATGATGCACTATATGCAATTGTTCACAGCTGGGGGGCTCTCGTGAATTATTTCAGAAAGAATAACAAGATAAAAGAGAGTCAAGACTTGTTGAATAAACTCATAGACTAGATTTGTGGCATGCATGAATATTATGATGGCTATCATACCTTACTTAGCAGAGCTAAATATGCTTCTGTAGAAATCTGATTTGGATATAGCAGCTGTGTCACCAGCACTTGATATTTTGAATTCTACCTTACAGAAAGCAGACACGGAAAAATCCTATCACCAGACCTGTATGTCTGAAAAATTGAAATAATCTAAGGATGGAGACAAAACTAAAATCACTTACAATGGTGTTGAACTCAAGTTACACAGGAGCACATTGAAAAAAAAGTTTCAGATGATGTGTCTAACCTTTGCCACAAGTTTGTAACAGATTTGTAGGTGGAGATTGCTGCAAGATTTCCAAAGAGCAGCACACAGGTGGCAACAGCATATGAGGTTCTCGGTCTACATAACCTCACATTCCTATCTTCTGAAGAACAAGAAATGTATGGTTATGACAAGATAAAAATTCTCTGTGATCATTTTGGTCAGGAGAAGAAATCAAAAGAAGCTATCCGTCCCCCTTTGTTTGACCCAAAACATGTTTTGACAGATCGATCTCTTGCTAAGACTATCATTAAAAGAGAAATGTACCCTAGAGACAAAATGTGCTGACTCTGGCAGATTGTACATCAACATCATGCGGACACATTTCCAAATCTTCTTTAATTAGCATCAGTGGCCATGGTTATGCCATACCAAACAGCTGACTGCGAGAGAGGATTCAGCAATCAAAATCGAACCAAAACTGCAGGATGAAGCCGTCTAGAAGAAAGGGTTCTCAACAGACTTGCGATGAATTCAGTTGAAGGACATCCTCTGAGAGATTTCAGCTTTAACAAGGCATTAGTAGAGTGGAGGATGAGGAAGGACAGGAGGCTATTTAGGAAATAGTGATCATATTTGCAGAATAATGTAGTCACAATTACAGTCAGTCTGGATGCAGATGTATATATGTTTCACTTAAGAGTTAACTGTTATAGAAACTGTATATATACATTCCCTAATTCATTTTGAGCTTTGGACTTTTCCTTAAAAATTATTTTTTCACATCCATGAAAGGAAAATATGTGCTCTTCTGATCTTTCTTAGTATGAATTTGTAACCAATCAGAATTGAACATGTGACATGCAGGAAGTACATGACACTGTTTTTTAAGATTGGCCAGAGGAGTGACACTATTGCAGTCTATGGTTTGATTCTTTAATGGTTAGTGTGTAGATAGAAATTGTTATTAGAAAACATAAGACTTTGATTCCAGTTTTAAGTGTTACACTATAATATACAGAAGACATGATATGCATTTAATGCACTTATTATACTTGCTATTGCTTTTTTTTGAATACGTTGAGGTTTTTTTTACACCATACTGGAAGGCCCCCCCCTTATGACTATGTTGCCCCCCCCTTTTTTTTTTCAGATTTGGAGAGGGGCAAGTACCCACATTTATCAAATCCTAGATGCAATCCTGAGTACATTTTGTTACATTTTTTAAAAAAAGAAACTCAGTACACTGTAAGTATCAATATTTGATGAAATTTCGATACATGAAAGTGTCAGTAATGCCTACTGGTTGCAGCACTTTTCTTAAGAAATGAATACCAGTTAAATAAGTTTTGTCAAGTGTAATTTTTGTTTTAGTTCTATCTTTTAATTCGGTTTCAGTTTTAATTATCATAATTGTGATATGATTTCTTGTATTCAAATGTAAAAAGTGCCAATCTTAGGTCACAACAGTGTCTGCATGCATTTCTGTGAGAACCTAATCAAGTACCAAATATGTTTTGATATCTGACTTCCAGAAGTGTTTGTTGTATATTTACAATCAGTTGAAAGTAGACCATTTTGTATTTTCACGTTAATTATGTCTTATATATGAAAACAAATAAAGGAGATGGAATAATGACAAAGAAGTAAAAAGTATGAATATCTTACTTGTGTGGGAGCTAGTTGTCAGGGTCATGTGTCAGGTCAGTTCATTTCAACTGACCAATCAAACCCTGTTGTCATTATTATGTAAGTAATATAATTAAAAAATATCTAATATTAGTGATTCATCCTACTCGTTCGCATATGTGATTGGAATGACAAGGGATCCAGTAGAAAGGAGTACTTGGTGCATCAAATGCTTTGTTTCACATATACAGTTCATTTTGGAAGGCAAGTTCCAGAGTTTGTAGTGAACTTAAAATTCCCAAATTGGCACTTGGAGGTTTGCTCAACAATGAGTACATATTTCACCATTATTTGCAGAGAAATCACAGCATCAGTATTTTATTGTTCTATTAAAACATAAAAAAGTCCAGTTCCGACATTGATGGTGTTGTTTCACAAAATAAATTTCCCTACTTTTTAGAAAAGAAAATCTTGTTGTGATTTGACAATAGTGCTTGAATAGGTCAAATTCACATGATGTAGTACATAATGCTTTTGCAGGTATACATGTGATGTGTGTGGAAACCAGTACAAGTAATTTTTAACGATCTTTCAGCGGTTGGTTATCTTGAAAATAAAGGTAATTTATGCAGAAAAGTGAACAGCTTCATTAGGGAAAGCAGTTTATTGACAATGCTGGAAATGGGTCTTGCAGAAAAATGTAGACTTCCTTCTTGAGATCTTTTAGTGTTGGCAATTTTGCAAATATTGCCACGGCCAGTGTAGATATGTGAGAAAGCTTGCCAGTAGCTTCTCGTGGGTCGGTGGTTCTTTCCGGGGTTTTCCCGGGTTCTTCCTCCACCATTAATACTGGCCACCATGTATAGCCTATCGTGTGCTGAAAAATGACGTTAAGCCCTACAACAACAACAACAACAAATATTGCCACCATTACTGAATATTGAAAAAATTTTAAAATGACTTCTTAAAAGCTAGAATTTGATAAAATTTTACAGTATCAGGGGCTTTAAATTTATACAGATGATGCCAATCTGGGCCGCTGCTTCTAAATACAGCAAAATGTTTAACAACTGAAGAAAAAGGATTTTAATCATGTTGCTTTTGCCGTTAACTTTGTTTTGTATGCCATTTTTGTGATGCTGAAACATTCTTGGCACTGTATAGTCAAGATTGTAGTAATGTGCTGTTAAATTCCGTGCATGCGTACCTACATGTATACATCTGCACACACGCACACACACACATACACATGCATATATACAGTACATGTATTACAGATTAGAATTGCCAACTCAGTGCAGTGACATGGACACAATCAAAGGTTTAAGTGTCCAAGAATATTGTCTGTCCTCGTCATCTGGTGTAAGTCCTTTTCATCTGGTAGGCATCCACTAAACCTAGTGGATATTCAGTCACTTTGGTGGAACTTGATCAAGGATGTTATTGGAGCCATATTTGATTTGATTGCACTCTCACCGACTTTGTTGCATTTGCCCAGTTTTGTCAACACACTATTCAAATTGATGGGAGAAACCCGAGGCAGTAACCCAACCATGGAAGGTTTAAATTTCATACCTTTACCAGTGCAAATGATAAAGTAAGAACATTGTGTTACTTGGCCTTGGTACGGATACATACAGACCAACATGTGTAACAGAGAAACAAGTGTTTTGGACATCCTGCCGCACCTTTCCAATACAGAGTGTATATAAGAAATATTTACCTAGCTACAGTGTACATACAACAGTTAGCATTTGCACATATGCTGACATACATATACTGTTCTGCATCAAGTGGTAATTTTGATGTTCTTTTTCAGTAAATGGTGTTTCATAAAAGTCCTTGTTGATTTGTCATAGTTGCCATTTAATTTCCTATTTCAATAGATCCCTTTAAACAAATTATTGAAAGCAGTATACAAATAAAACAAGAAAATGCCCCATTTTATTACAAATGTGTAAGATGTTCATGTAAAATAGTTATCATTTAATGCTTTAGTCCTTTAGATAAGATTTGAAACAGCTTTATATCAAGTGACCAGCTTAATTAAATTTATCAAATTGAAGAAATGTTAGAGATACGTGCAACAATAATAATTTTTTGGAAATAAAGACTAATAATTACAACCAACAGACATTACAAAGCACATACATGATGAAGTACAAATAATAAAACTACATTTGTACATTATTTCGCAAATTTATTTAGTAACAACAAATAGCCTTTTATATTGACATAATACAAAATGAATATGCTAGCTATGCTAAAATATGTCCAGTAACTTTATCCATGAACTTAGAAACCGAGTATCTGAGATTATGACAGTTTTTAAATGTGCAAATTCTTTTTTACTGTATTGAAGGCTGCCACTCTGTAATTGGCTGTTCATGTCAAAATAAAATGATTTTCATGAAGAAGGTTATTTTGTTTGTCACATTTTTAATGAATCTGTGATCAAGGACTTGCTGACGAGTGACATTCTTACACTGAAGTCAGCTGCTACTCTTGTTAACAGTGGTGAGTCAAAAGAAGGTGTTCCACTTTGATGTTACTTTTAGCACTGATTGTTCAAAAGAAAAATAAACTTTTGAATGAAAATGTTTCTGGTCACAAAACCAAAAACTTCTGGACATGTAATATGATCCAAGAAACACAATGAGGTTAAGTTGTGATATTTTCGTTCAAAATTCCTTCCTTATTGTATATAAAGTAAACTACAGTATATACAGTTTTTCTTTATTCCATTAATGTTTTGAAATAGTACAGAGAATAGAAGTCTCTTGCAGAAGCAAATAGCTATGTCATGTTTAACAGAAGTTCTACTACATGAGTCCTTTATATTTAAAAAAAAAGCCTCTTTCCTTGTCATCAAATGAGTTTGTTTTATGCAGGAATGAGGCTGAGAGATTATACATCGTACCTTTTGATCACCATTACTTGTAGCTTTGTTTTAGATAACTCGGAAATTGACATCAATCTCTGGAAATTATTTGTTGACTTTAGCTACATTATTGGTATCACTTCCTTTGTTACATATTTTAAGACTAGGGTCATAATGCTTCCAACTTTTTCTGAGTAGATGTCCACCCATGTCTCTGTTGGCACTAGCAATGTCAAAGTTACAAAATTGTGATAAAACTGTAAGATGGCGATGAATATCTATTTTAAAACAATGTGTTTGGCAGTGAAAACATTAAAAGTTTGAGGTTGCAATGTAAAGTGTTTGATTTCCTATAGTGTAATTATTTTCAAGGTTAAAATCACACTTATGGCAAGGAAGATGTAATTTATTTTTGAGATTGACAAAAAAACTTAATTTATGCAAATATACCATCGCGTTTATTTTTGATTAGTTTGGGAACAAATGTTATTCTGAAAACATAGTTAATTATTATTATAAATGGTGCTAGATAATGAATGTTCACTAAATTAAATGAGATGGCAGATCTGGAATGGAAAATTCCATGATGCAGTCATTCAAATTAACCTGATAATGTTTTCACGAGTTAATTTGGCATGTGACAACTCTTATGCATGGTTCATACTGGTCCTTACAAATTGGAAATATGCTTACTTTTTATTAACACTTTACCTCATAGAGTGTATGACTTTGCAGGCAGTTGACATACATGTACCAAAGATACACAGTGCAGTGCACTATAAACATAACATCTGTTACCTGTCTGACTCCATAAACACAGACCTGCCTGTTAACTGTTACAGCAGTGTAGGATATGTTACATTCAACATCAATTTTAACCACTGTACATTATTGGTACTCATCTATTATGTGAAGAAAGATTTAAGAGTAAAATCTGATCATTATAATGTATATTATTCTTGGAAGAATTTTTTAAGTGGTTTAAAACTTTGAGAGAACTTGTTCACCATCAAGCCAGTGTAGCCATGTGATCAACCATTGCTGTCATTTCTCATACTGGATATTTACCATTTCTACAGTGTCTACACCACTGAATCTGAATTTGATAAATTATAAAAACTCTGTGTTGCCTACATCAATAGCAGAACCTTTACCTAAGTTATTCAAGATTTCATAGTCATGTTTGTAGTCATTCAAACTCCAAACATTACTGTACAAAATCCGCGGCCTCCATTTTGGACAGTGGAGAATCCTCATTTATTCAGTTAATTTAAATAGCAGATCTTAAACAGCAACCACTGGATCTGGCATAATGGACATTTACATGAATGAATGTAGTATCTAATAGTGGGTTTTCCCCAAAGGTGGTGCTCAAAATGGCTGTTTACAGCAGGCATCCAAATGCGCTTCCGTGAGGATGGTGTAGAGGTGTTGAAACTCGCTTTCGTGCCAATCGGGTAGAGGCATACGAAGGCGCTTTCATGAGATACAGGGTTAAACCTTGTTAAGGCTGGAAAAAGTGCTTACTTCAAAAAACAAGGAAAATGAGTTAAAAAGTCCTTTTTATTTTTCTAATTTTTTTTACATTGGTAATATCTGCTTTATCGTGACAGTTACTAATAGATTTTTGGTTTATCAAATGATAAACAAAGAACTCACTGGAAACAAGTAATGGAAGTCAGTATACCGGTCAGTACACCTCAAAAGAATCCGTGGACTCCTTCAGTTTGGAGGTACGGAATCGGCAAAATCACACAAGATAATTTGCAAGATCATAGGTCATTAAATCGTGTGAACTGTCATTGGCTTGCATAGTTGGAGTTTTGGTCTTCACTGTGAGAATATTTGTGTTTTAGACTTTAGAGTTGATTTGATGTTGCTGCATATGAGAAAATGGTAGGTTCTTCTGGCTTGTTGTGGCCAGGAAAGGGGGAATGGCGATATTGGTTAAAGTTGTTTGAAAAGAGGTAAATATCAACAAATGAAGTGACTGGTCATCGTTATGATTGTGTATTTTATTTTCTAGTCAGATTTCTGAGACCATATCATACACTAAAGTTTTGGGCAAATAAAATTAATGACAGACTGATTTTCTTCACAGTAAAAAGAAATTGAGCAAATAAAATGAAATAAGTTGGAACTTAAAATGTACATATCTTTTTACTTTTCAAAAATTTGCCAAATAAAACTGTTATCAGATTCTGAGGGTAGTATTATCGGCAGTAAAGTAATGTGACAGAACTGAAACGCAGGCTAACACAGTTTGAACAGCACACTTCATAAATTAAGTATAGCTGATTTTTCATTCAGGTATAGTGTTTTTATTGTGTGATAGTTTTTTCATAAAAATTCGTTCTGAAGTGCATTCCTGGATATTTTTTATATATTTTTTGTAACTGTATGAGTTATGGTTTTGACATCACTTATTGTTGCTTTTATCTTTGACAATTCAAATGAATTGATTGACATATTAATTAAAATTTCTTACAGTATTCTGACATGGATAATTTGTTTTCAAATTACAGAAAATGGAAAGATAGATGTTATTGTTAGAGCAAAGAATTTTCATAGGAGTGCAGAAGAAAAAGCAAAATTGTTTCACTAGCTTGAAAGGGAGCTTGAGAGAAGGCTCCAACTGCTCAAGGACTATCATTTCAAAGACCATTTTTGTATTATTGCTAATACTTGTTTGAATAGTGTACTGCGTATTAATAATTCACTACTTTAACCTGTATTTTTGGATTAATGTTATTGAATATTTCATTACTGTGAGTTTAACAAGCCATTTTGTGTAGCTTGACCTTATTAATTCATGGTTATGTTAAATTTGATGTTTGGTCCTTAATTAAGGACATACTTCCGTATAAAGTCCTTACAAATTCCATACCCAGTATTTTCAAAATGGCGTGAACCATGTTATAGCAATAATATAAGTGTTCATGGAAAATATAATAGTAAATTGCACTCCACAAAGTTAAGGTGGCAAAATTGTTGCAGCAAAGAAGTTTATCTCATTTTTATAGCACTATTAGTGCATTGTGAACTTGTTTTCACTTGTCCCTCTAAAATGGTATATTCCCCAGATTTAGAGGCGGTTGGACACTGTCCCCTGCCAATGGGATCCAATGTGCAACACTGACAAGATGATCTTGTTTCTGATTAGTTGAGTTTGTTACGCTCTTGAGACTGTACTTTTATTCTGATTTTGATCCTGCTTGGTAAAAAGACTCAAGTCATCAAGATTTCTGATGGGTACAATTGTGAACAATATCCAGTGTTAGTAAGCTGATCATGCATGAACTGACTGAGCCTATCTATACTTTAGTGAGTCAGTGTCTGATTTTGTTTTAATCAGACTTCATAGATAGGCTTATATCATTCAAGATGTCCCATGAGTTGTATTACAAGTTCTGTGCATATTACTCTGATTATCTTGCATTTGAATGGCTGAGTTTCATTGTGGTTAAGAGAGAGTGTTTCTGAACTGATTGGAATCAAACTTAAGGAAAAAAGACAATATTATCAAGATGTTGCTGTGTCTTACTATGTGTGAGACTTGTGCATATATATGAGGTGCTCTTGAATCTGATTAGCTGATTTTTTTTCCCCCCTCTTTTGTGACTATTTTTGCAAATAGGGTTATATCATAATGATTTCCTTTGAGTGTGATTAGGCCAACAGAAACAAATGTGTTTCCAGTCTGCCAACCCTTGTTCCCCTAGGGTGAAAAAAAATTTCAAAAATTAAAAAATTCCCATAATTGATTTGCGCATCTAAGTGAGCTGGTTTAGCCCAGTACTTTTAGTGCTTAATACATTATATACACTAATCATTGTATTATATATTTTGTTTTTTATAAAAAATAAAAAAAACTACCTACCTACCTACCTACCTACCCATTTTTAAAATCAGGAAATACACATAATTTTTGTTTTGGCCTTATGAGCAAGGTCCATATTAATGATAGGATCTTGCTTTTGAATGACTGGGCTTGTCAACAATCTAACAGCTAGATTTCTGATCAGATTTTGATAAAACTTGTTAAATAATCTTATATTGTTGAGGCGTTGGGTGGGTTTGATTGTGAGCAATAGGTAATTTTGTATCTTATTGGCTGAGTTTGATAGCAGCCTGTTGACCAAAGTTCAGTCAGATTTTGCTTCAGGTTGGTAAATAGACTTTTATCATCGTTTTTAACAGGTTGTATAATAAGAGAGATTTGCACATAGTAATGAGATAATCAGATTGGCTGAGCTTGTTACCTCCATAGGTATAGAAACTAAATTTCTCATCTAATTTTGATAAAACGTGGTAAAAAGGTTTATATTTTCACAATCGTGGATGAATTTTATTATGAGCAAGAAGTTGATTATAAGCAAAAAGCTATGTATATTAATTATGCGTTTATCTTGGGAAATAAATGTAATCACACTTTGGTTGGTACAATCATCATTATATAAAATTTGGGAGATATGTTTACAAAGGTTATAATTTTATCCTACATAAACCTGCATAGTGAATTGGGCAACTGTTATAAAGCCATATGGGTGATATCAGGCTTACTTGGGCTTTGCATTTATCCATTATCCATTCTGCTGTCAAAAACTTCCATGCCAGCGAGATTAAGGAATTAAACTTGGTATGCTTATAGATCATAAAAATGTGCAGCCTTGCACAGGGAGGGGTAGAGGGTTTATATTCAAGGTCAAGGTAATAGGTCAATATCTCAGATTATTTTGCCATACTTTCCTTTCCTAAATTTGTTACGTTATTTGAGTTTAAGGGATAAAACTTGTTATACATATACCTAATCATTATAAGGTGTGGCATGTACCACATTTGAGGTCTTTTCTTCAAGTCAGAGTCACAGCTCAATATTTTCAAGTTTTCCACCACACTTTCCTTCATGCTTTAAAGCCATTTTGGGATTATTGTCATTAGAAAGTGTGTCCTGTTCCACATTTGGGGTCCTGTCTTCAAAGTCAAGGTCACAATTTAATATTTTATGTTTTCCATTCAACTTGTATCCATTTTTTTTATAACCATTCGAGAATAAGGATTGAAACTTGGTGAAATAATTATACATGATTGTAATAAGCTGTCAGATGTCACATTGGGGATCTTATCTTCAAAGTTAAGATCATAGGTAATTATTTTAAATTTTCCATTACAATTTTCTTTAATCACTTTAACTTTAAAACTCTTTGCAATTAAAGGATAAAACTTTATATCCTTTATGTTATCACAAGAAGTTGTGTTGCATCCCACATTTGGGTTCCTGAGTTTATGGTCAAAGTCACAGGTAGTTAATTTTCTCTGTTGTACATTTTTTTAAAGAGTGGTTGGAAATTAAGCTATGAAACTTGTATCTACTTGTTTGTCATCACTAGCAGCTTTGTTGCATACCATACTGTTAATGCTGTTTTAGGTTTCATTTCCTATCAGCTCTATAACTTGTGAAAAGTGTGGGATAAATTTATGAAATTTTGTATACTTGTATTTTGTCACCAGAAGATGTATGGCATTCCACAGGTGGAATCCTGTCTTCAGGGTCAAGGTCACATGTCTGTATTTTATGATTTCAGATTCTGATCTTTAAAGCTCTTTAAAGTTTATATGTTTCTCTCTAATGGCATCTTGTGTATCATATTCAGGATTTTGTCTTAATGGTCAAAGTACATTTTTCCCCTCCATTTTCTGCATTTTTGCTCCATTGTTCTAAGAGATTAACCCATTAAACTTTGTAAAGTTCCATTTCTATACGGTATCTCCACAGCTTTTTTACAGAAGTTAGATTTCATCATCATACATTTTTATGACCTCAACATAATAGGCAGTGGGCAAAAATTCACTGAATTGGTTTATAGCATGTAATTAATAACTTTGTTTACCCTACTGTAGGTAATATCAGCAAGACGAGGAGAGTTTGAGACAGGTTTTGAGAGAGGTGGACAGACACGTGAACATGCCATGTTGGTCAAGACATCTGGTGTGAAACACTTAATAGTAGTGATAAATAAAATGGATGATCCTACAGTGGAATGGGCAGAAGATAGGTTCGTTTTCAACATAATAGTACACAACATCTGTGCTAGACAAGCAGTTCTATAAAGAAATGTGCAGTTGTATTAATTTATATGTGTAAAGACCATATTATATATTCTTGGGTCAAAAATATTTCCACAAAATTGTTGCCACATGTAGTACCTCAAGATTAAGCACCTTAAGAATAATTCCTCTATAATAAATAGTGTATTCCTTTCCTCAGTTGCATGCATTAATTAGCCTAAATGTAATTGTGGTGATGCATATAGAACTCGTATGAAGACCTGTATGAAAGATGCCCAGATGTCACTGACAACAGTGATGAGGTCTTGCTATGAATGAATGTTGATTACTCTTTCAGAACTTTCTCTAAATATCTGTTTTGTTAATGTCTGGGCTCCGTGCTGGTCACATCATGGTTGTAATGTTGTTGTTCTGTTTCCATTGCATTGTATATCAAGAGGTGTGTGGGGTTGCTTTATTGTCCTGAAATATCAACAAACCATGCAGAAATACCTTGGTATAACTGCAATCATGCAAATCTTGTAATTGCAGCTCCTTTTCAATGAATGGTCATTTTACCATATGGTTTTCACTAAAGATTTTTGTGATGCCTGGTTTGCCCCAGATGAAAATAGTGCTGATCTGATGTTCAGTATAGCCACTATGGCTGCCATCTTGAAAATATTGTTATTGCTTCTCCTCCTAAATGGAAAGTCATATCAACATGAGCCTTTTTACCAGATTTGTTGTGATGTCTGGTTGATCCTAACTGAAAATGGTTCTTTATGGAAATCCAGTATGGCTGACAGTGGCCATTCTGAAATTTTTGTTAACACTAGTCCTCCATTGTCATGTCACTAAAAGACTTCTTCTGCTGTCAGATTGGACGTAAATGAGAATTGTGACGATCGGACATCCAAAATTATTGTGGCCATCTTGAAAATCTTGTTATCACTACTCCAACATGGATCATCATATCAGTATGGGGCTTTAACTAAAAGACTTCATGTTGAGCAGGTCTTGTATAAAATTGTGCTGATCAGACATCTAGTAGGGATACCATGGCACCCATCTTGAAAATCTTGTCACAGTTCCACCTGAGGAGAAAGTCATATTGACGTGAGGTTTTCGCCAAAGACTTCTTGTTCATTTTAAATCTTTAAATATTTAGATTATTTTAAATGAAAATTGTGCCAATCTGACATCCATTGTGGCTGCAACACAGTGTTCATCTTGAAATCTTGTCACTGCTCCTCAGTTGATGGTAGTATCAACACAAGGTTTTCACAGATAGTCTTCTGATGATGTCAGGTTGGACAGAAATGAAAATGGAACCAATCTGAAATCCATTACGGTCATTACAGCAGACGTCTTGAAAATTTTGTTTTTGCTACTCCTGAACTTTAAGTTGTATTCACATGGGGTTTTCACCAAAAGACCTGTTATGATGTCTAGTTGATCCTAAATGAAAATGGTGCCTACATGAGGTCCATTGTGTCCATCGCAATGGTCGTCTTGTCACTATTCCAGAAAAATGGAAAGTCATATTGACATTGTTTTTTTTTTCACCGAAAGACTTCTTATGATGTCTACTTATCCAAAATGAAAATTGTTCAAATGTGATTTCTAATATGGTTCCACAGTGGCCAGTTTGAAAATCTTATCACTGCTTCTGCTGAATGAATGGTCGTATAATCATGTTTTTTGTTACTAAAAAGCATACTATTTTGTTGATCCTGAATGAAAATGGTGCTGATCTGAGTATGTGGCAATCTTGAAAATCTTGTTTTTGCTACACTTCATCGGAAGAGTTCATATTGTTATATAGCTGGCCCTTGGTAAAAATGAATAACCCACATTATGGCCACCATGGTGGCTATCATAAAAATATTGTTATCTCGATTCTTTTCCAAATGGGTGGCTCTATCAATATGGGGTTTTCACCAGTAGACTTTTTATGACACTGAGTTGGTCCTAAATGAAAATGGTGCCAGTCATGCATAAAAATATTGTTGCAGTGATGACTTTCTTAAAAATATTGTTGTCACAGATCCCCTTAATTGGATGATTACTATGACATTGGGTCATCAAAAGACTTCTAATGATGTCGGCTTTGTTCTAAATGAAAATGGTGCCAAGCTGACATCCAAAACGTCCACCACAGCAGCAAATTTGAAAACCTTTTTATTCTTGTTGAAGAATATTGGAGACTGTATTTAAAAGGAAGAAATGGTCTTATCTTGAATTCTGGAAATTCCTTTTATCCAGTAGAGCATTGGATCCTTTGAGGGACTGTTGTTTGTTAAATGTTTAAAAAACAAATAAGTTTCTTAATTTGTGCACTCTTAAACACACATGCACAGACATTATCTGATAATATTCTCTCTCTCTCTCTCTCTCTCTCTTTCATATCACATAATTGCTTATAAAAAGGACACACTGTAACTAGCATGGGGTACATGCTTTTTATATTTTCCTTCTCTGTTCATAGGTTTGTTAGATTTTTTTATTTCTTTGATTATGGAGAGTTTGTGTTCAGGAGATATTTGTCAGACCGCATAATTAGCCACTTAATAAGAGCGTTCATCATCGGGTACAGTATTCACAAGACTTTATTGTATCATGGATTAATTTCTTAAAATGGACCCTCCCTAATTTTTTCTTCACATAAGGAGTTCTTTGGATATTTTCATGCATAAGCGTTTAGTAATTTGAGATAGGTTTAACTCTTTGTATTGGGTGTTTGGATTGTGTTTTGTGGTATGTAGTGTGAAGTACCGACATAACGTCTTGGAAAGGCTTTTAGATGGGTCATACAAATGTGAAGCAACAAAAACCATGCATGTGTGAAATTAGGATATCATTAACATGATTTTTAGTTATTTAGACAAAAATTATTTCGTCGAATTTGTGGATTTTAGAACCCTTCAGTTGATGATGACTTATTTTGAGGTCCTTGGAAATAGGGGAAACAATGACCTCAAGGTAGACTCATGCAGGTGTTGTATGGTTTACTTGGTTAAAAGAACTCTTGCATGTTAAAATATTTGTTCACATATGCGAAACCCTCAGAAACTGAAAAAAGTCTCTCAAACCTGAAAATTTAGTTTGGTCCAAAGGTTTTTCATTTATTGAGCAGTTTCACTGAATATGACTACTCAGCAAAGAAAACAATAATTTTTGGCTGTAGTTAAACTTGAATATTCTGAACATTAATAGAAATTATATTACTATGCATGCTGTCAAGGTATTCCTATGTCTTGCAGATACATTGAATGCAGAGACAAACTTATTCCTTATCTAAAGAAGTGTGGTTTCAATCCCAAGACAGACCTGTACTTTTTACCTGTATCAGGATTGAATGGTGCCTTCCTCAAAGACGTTCCAGACGAAAAAATCTGCCCATGGTACAGGTAATATACTGATAGGAATAGCAAACCATGATCCAACTCCATTCCATATACTGCCCATCACATACTTTTTCAGTAGCATTTAGCAACTCTCTTTGGTATCCGGCGCAAGTATGAGAGCCCGAGTCTTGTGAGAATGAAGACAACACTTTAGAGACTGAGAGAATCATGAAATGAATTTTAAAAATGTACATTTCCATTGACTGCAAAAGAAGAAAACAATGGGACTTCATTAGCTATATGCACAGTATTGCAACTGTTGAAGGGAAAATTCAGTTGCAGCCCAAAAGATCTTGTGTTTGATTTCTTCTTGCTGCACACACAATGAAAGAATGCCAGTGCATGGCCATTCAGTATTGTTATTGTTGCAACATAAGTCAGTTACAACTATCTTGTCATTTACCTTAGATTTTCATTTTTTTATAATAAAACTGAACGTTTCACAGTGAATGAGCAGTAGCAATCCAATGTCATTTACTTTGATGACTCGACAATATTCATAATGCCTTAATTATTGCAAAGGGGGAAGTATAATTATTGAGACTAATATTTTTACGGTTGACACTTTTTTAAAAGGATTGTTTCTTTTGTTTTCTTCTTAAATGTCCTAGTGCAAACTTGACAGTTTTAACTTTATAAAGCTATTTTAATCCTGGGCAACAGTTTGGAGTGTATATTGTGATAGGCTACCTTCTGTATTGTACCTATGAAGAAGTATAGATATTAGATAAGTAGACTGCATGCTGCAGTGATTTTAACACAGGGTCTCATCTGTAGTGGCTAAACAAGGTAATTATTCATGCATGCACTGTTTGTTCACCAGTCTGTCACTGTAAGGTTGCTCCAAGCCTGTGAAAAGAGTAATATCTGGTTTCTGTGGGTGGATTTGTGAGCAGATTTTAAGACTGATATTTTTCTTTTGTTTGAAATTAAATGCTACAGATGCAACTTGAATATATAGTTTTCATCAGCATCTTGTATTTCCTCTCCTATGATGTAGATAAGAATGGGCTTGTTTTCATATTGTTTGATATCATTTGTTAGGAAGTTTGGGCTTGGTTGGTTGGTTTGTTAGAGCAATACTGTGTAGTTCTGATTAAAGTTAAACTTGAAAATTTTAAACAGATGAAAATTTCATGTAAAGAGAACAAATTGCAAAAAAAAAATTCATGTAAAGAGAACAAATTGCAAAAAAAAAACCAACTTGAATTAAAAAAAGGTGCCAGCATTTGGTTGTGAGGATCACTGTAGTCTCATCTTACTTTCTGCACAATAAATGTTTAGAGTAGTCCTGGAGACTATACTTAAAGCTTTGTAGAGGCAAGGTACTTAATCGTTGATTATATTAGTGAGCTTTTTGTGTTGTATGTATAGGCACATACATGGATGCATGTAGAAGAAAAAACATCCACTGTGGTCTCACATTTCTGTCATGATGATATCATTGGTAGCATCAGTAGTGTTAGAATTGTGTTTTGATGTTTGTATTACAAGTTTTTATGAGCGTATACAGTAGGTAATGCATCATAATATTGTTTGCCAGTATGACACTTAGTTCTGCAGAAATGGTGTTGATTATGTATCTCCATCTAAGCTTTTTGGTACGAGTTGAAACAGGAATAATTTGAATATAATTGTTGGTAAGCAAACACATTTAGCTTGGCTGGTCACAGAGTAGAAGAGCTCATGGGATTGTCTGTTGTCTGTCATCTGATGTCTTTCATCCAGCTGTTATCACAAGTTTGTTATTGCTACTTCTCCTAACCACTTGGAGGATTGCCATCTTGAAAATCTGGTCTGAATGGATGCTTGTATCCATATTGGAGTTTCTCTGCAATATCTTTTTTGAAGTCCAATTGGTCCCAAGTTAAAATGGTGCCAATCTGATATCTAATATGACCAACACAGTGGCTATCTTGAAAATCTTGTTATCAATACTTTTCCTGAATGAAAAGTAATTTTGCCATGGGGTTTTCTCTTGAAGACTTGTGGTGTTTATTTTGTCTTAAATGAAAGAGATACCTCTTGTGCATCCATCATGGCCACCATTGCAGCCAGCTTCAAAATTGTATCACTATTACTACTGAATGGATGGTTATATTAACATGGTTTTTTTTACTGAAAGGCTTCTTACAATGTCTTGTTGAATGTAAATGACAGTGGTGCCAATCTGACTTTGAATATGGCTGCTACAATGGCCATCATGAATGTGTTGCTATTGCTACTTCTAGATGGGTGGTCATATTGATATTCTGCATTCACCAAAAGATTCCTGATGACCAGATGGTCCTAAATCAAAATGGTGCCAATTCGATGTCCAGTATCGCCATCAAGGCAGCCATCTTAAAACTTTTGTTATTTTTACCACAAGAAACCTTAAGTCATATCAATATGGGTGTTCCACCAGAAGACTTGTTATCATGTCCTATTGGTCCTAAGTGATGTTTTGTTTGTCCTCACTGAAAATGGTACCAATCTGACATCCATTATGTCCATGACAGCAGATAATTTGACAATCTTGGTTTTGCTGTAGAATATCAGAGATGGTTTCAACAATCGATAGTTAAAAGGAAGAATGGTCTTGTCTTGAATTCCTGGAAATTCTTTTTGGCCTGTAGAGCACAACTCCATTTCAATTTTCAGATATTCATACAAATTGAGTTTCCTTATTAAATCAGTATAGCTTATTTTTGTCAGTAAATTTGTATGACTTTTTTAAAAATTCCTTTTTATTTTCTTCTCTAGAGGACCTTCATTGATAGATTACCTTGATGGTCTTCCACCAATAAGCAGAGCACAAGACCAGCCAGTCCGAGTGCCAATTGTAGATAGATATAAAGTAAGTTTTTGCATTACATACTGGTGAAGAATTGTAGGAATTTTCATCAGCTGAGATCTTAAAATACCCATTGAAGAATGTATGTATGTGGTAACTTTTTACAGCACCTCAGCACAATAGTGGTTATGTGGTACCAACTTGAGGTAAAGTTTCAAACACCCAGGAAAGAAAACAGAAGTGATAATGAGTGTTACGAAGGTTAAGAAAGAAAAAACTATGTATGAGTGGCTCATAGATAGAACCCATGTTGACAGTATACTATTTATAGGATTGGCACCAGGCCAAAGAATTCTGGCCCATAAATGCAGAATTTTTTTTTTTCCTGCAGTATTTTTTTATCAGATGTGTTGAAGGTTATATTTTATTCTGGTGGAGTCTACAGTAAATTTCTTGGAATTATATATGGATTTGTGGCTTATATGTATGACGAGGACCAATATTGAAAACTTTTTTTACATTTCTGCATCAGCTTTCAATTTAAGTGTGTTGCATACAAATGTTCTGGACCATGTACCTGGACCAAAATTAATATATAGATTTTATTCCTTATTTTAACTGGATTAGAAAATAGCATACAAGTTTCAGACATGATTGTAGTGTAGCTGCTTTGAGTTGTTTGGCATTTGCGTAGGAATAGCAGTGAGCACAGACTTAAAGGATCCAAGTGCTGACTGCTTTAGATAGAAGTTCCAATCAAAGTCCACATTGGAACTTTCTAACATTGATGTAATCATAGTTTCTTACCATCTTGACAGTTGTTTTTAAAAGGTATTGACTAAATTACCAAATACTAATCAGCTTGTCCACTTAGCTGTATGTCTAAGGCCCTTATGGAAATAAATGGACTTTATATGATAAGAAAGAATTCATCTAGAGCCAGATAGAAAAGTACACCCTCTACCAGAGTTAATAGAAATTTTATTAGAACACCTCTGCCTAATTACAGTTCAGAGGATGTTGATGAACAGAATGTTGATTTTTGAAAGCTACATAAGTGTGATTTACAAATAAAAAGATGGTGACATGCAGCTTCAGAACATTATAAGAAAATGTCTTTATCTGTATAAGGTGCATCAGAATTTCTTAAAGTGAGTCTTCTACCTTATTACATAAAGCGTGTTACTCAGGCCATTTAAAGTACTTTTTATAATATTGTGGCCATTTTAGGTATTTTAAATAATACTGGTACAATTTGGATATTTGTTTCCAGTCTTCAGTACAGGATGTCACAATGAGTATGTATAGCAAAATAAACAGTACACGTTTTGATTTTCGAGAGTAACATTCTCATACATGTGTTGATATAAAATGAAAAAAATAAACCCTAAATTGACTCACACAATTTTTCACCCCAGATAATTATGCATAGCATGTTTACATGGTTTGAAAAAAAACATACCCACATCTGACATTGTTTGCCTTAGTTATAGAACCATTAAAGAAATGGATTTTCTTTACTCATATGATGACCTATGACAATACATAGGTCCTCAAAATTTTTTTCCTTGGAGGTGGAATTCACTTGTATGGTTGATGGACCTCTCTTGCCTACATGATTCCAGTGGAGTGTAATGCTTACTAGATGTTTTGGTTGAGGTCATTGAAAGTTTAAAATTTTCATGGAGATTTGGTTACAAAATGTAAGTGAACAAACAACATCCAGCATTTTGGATTAGGACAAAATTTCCACTTTGTCATTTGAAAGTAACTCATGTCTCCAACCATCATGAGATAAGACATTGTATGTTGGATGTCAAAAACTGACTAATCATAAAACAGTTCACAGGCAAGACACTGTGTTATGTGGAACACTTATTCCAATATAGAATATCTCTTTTCAACAGAAATTCCTTGTAATAATGTCTGCTGGTGCCTATAAAAAAAGAAAAGTTATTCAATCCAGTAGTTTGACAAAAAAAATTTCTAGGTCAGTACTGTGACATTCTTTTCAACTTTCTCAGAAGAGAATGGGATAGCCCTCTACAGCATTACATTGGTTTAGCAAGTAATATTGTGGTTTGTTCTGTTACTGTGTTCTTTATTTTACAGGATATGGGTTCCATTTTATTAGGAAAGGTTGAGTCAGGTGTAGTAAGTCGGAACCAGACACTGTTCCTCATGCCCAACAGGGTAAGCATTTTTTCCTATGCAGTCTTATAACCCTGTCTCATATAGTTTTGAAGTTTTTGACACAGTTGTTGAAATCTGTTTTATTTTGTGACATCAAATGCAGTTGGAAACAATATTTATGTCAAACCTGCCTTGTCTAAAGTTGGACATAGCTATCACATTGGCATGCATGTCCATTCTTATGTCCATATGAATGTCTGTCCATATCCAAGGTTAAGCTCAGTGTCAATATTTTTAGATTATCACACACAGCATATATCTCTAGGCAGTTGTCATTGGAAAAACGGGAATTTTCTGTGAGCTGTGGTACTTGGCAGGCACATGTCCTCCACATGCCATATAGAGAAATAGCATAAACATTGTATAAATATTGACTGTTTTATGTGGCAATATCGTAAAAAAAAAGTAGTGATATTGCAATACAACTATAGGCAGCAATAACATCAGTAGTGTTCAGTGAAGCATATGCCACCATTTATCAGGAGTCCATAACAAGAGTGTACATTAAAAGCATGCAGATGTCACTCAAGTTGTTTCTAATTTCAAAATGTTTTCTCATTTAGTGTTTAAAGAAACAATAAAGCCATCATTTGCATATCTATCTTCAAGTACCTAATGCAGTTTCAAAATACTATAAAACCTGGCCCCAATGTCATTAAACTTTACTCAACATTTCAAGCAACATATATCTGCAGACTGAAAAGCCAGCCTTTTTATTTCTCTGATTTTTTTTTACAAATATTTTGTTTTAACTGAAGTATTAAGATGCTGGAGTCTTTGTATAAAGGGTACTTTTAGGGACTAAAGATTTATGGAAATGTTTTCTGTATATTGAAGTCAATAATCGTAAAGAAGTTAAGAAAAGGAACTGACAAATATCTGTTATAAACAGGTGCTCATTATATTGAGCTGCTAAACCAAGTTATTCCATATAGTCATTGCATAGCAATCACTTTAATGTCAGTGTGCATGTTTGTTCATTTGTCCACATGAAATCTTGCTGTGTCAAAGGATTTTTTTTTTTTTACTTTCTTGCAAGCTAAAAGGCAGGCTTCACAAAAGGAGTCTCTTGTTGTTCAAGGAAAAAATATGAGCCTTCATTTGCATCTTCAGTCACTGTTTAGGAAATAAAAATGTGAAGACATTCTCTACTGATTTGATGTTGAAAGGGAGAAATAAAATTGTCCATTATTACTTGTGCATGTACTGTGTACAAAAATACAACATCAGAATATTTTTTCCTTTACTTTAAAAGGGGGAAAAAAAAACAATCTGAACTGTCGTTTACATATACACTTACTATCTATCAAATATTTTTTTAAAAATCCTAACTTAATACATGGGAAAATTTCAGTATGGTTTCAGTTCTGTGATTTTGTTGACCACATTACTAATTGCAAAACTTTTAACATGCAAAATGGACTACAGATTCTTGGATAATTGTAAAATGGCAAAATTTAAACATGCACATGTGTTAATTTTATATTTTCTGTTTGAAAGTTAAAAGAATATGTGCATTCACTATGTACCAAATATAATTTTAAATATATGTGTCAGATGCCTGTGAAAGTAATGACTTTATGGTCTGATGATGAGGAAACTGACTCGGCAAATCCAGGAGAAAATGTCAAAATCAAGGTTTCAGGAATAGAGGAAGAGGTAAGCATCATTACTACAGCAAATTAAAACATACTGATTCATTTGTTAGGACCGCAAGAATAAAGAAATATTATCAGTCCAGACTGAGTTTGACTTGTTAGTTCTTGGTAACACTACAGATTAACATAACTATTATAATACTCTTTATTCATTGCAGTGTCTCAGTTGTCCACTTGATGGCATGATTCTGTAACAGTTACCTCACACAGTGTGCAAATCATAGTCAGCTTCAAATCTTTGGTTAGTGTGATCACATGAAATGAAGCTAATTCATTAGGCTTAAAGAGACTATATCAAATTATGCACTGAATGCTTGGGCTGTTGAATACAATTTGGAAAGTTAAAAGGGTACACAGATCTTGTCAAGGAGTAATGCATTATAGTCTTCTCAGACAACAAGGAGGTACTCATGCTTCTATTTGTGTGCTATACTGGAACATTCAATGCTGGGCAGAGTTGGAAGGGAATTATACACAAGTTTATCACATTCCACGAATGGAAATGTCCTAGTGGACAGTTTGACAAGAACAGGCAAGGTAATCCTAACAGTTGCAGAGGCTCTATTCATTCTGTTGTAGAAACCTCTAGTGGACATGGTTGTAGTGAAAACCAACAAGCCTCCATGTATGTTTTCCCAACCCTAGACAAAATACTTAGCAGTGAACTCCATCAGCCTGAGGTGAGATCAACTGTCCATTTTATGCATTCCCTCCCTTCAGGTTCATTGCACAGGTACTTTACAAGTTTGGGACATCAACAGCTCAGATTATCCAGATATCACCTCTGACCTCAAAGGTTTTGGTTCAACAGTCTTTTTGACCTTGTGGTCAACCAACCCACGGTATTACATCTGTGGAAGCGATCATTTTCGCAACATTACAGTACTCTTGCTTCATATTTGTCCTCTCCATGATCCCACTGATCTATCTTAGATGATCATTATGCCAGGTGAAGTTTTCTAGCAAGGTTGCTGACTGCAGCATCAAGGCCATGACATTATACATCTGAGGCCTATGATGTAAGATGGAGAATCTTTCGAGATTGGTGCACTTGGAATAACAAAAGAGCCTAGCTCCCACTCTCTTGCAGTAGTAGCAGATTTTCTACTCTTCCTTTCTGAGGAAAGATCTTGTTAAGTCTCTGTAGTCAAATGTTATAGGACTACCTTTCACAATTTTTTATTTACCCAAAGGTCTGTCCATTGGCTCAAATCCTCTTTTAGCAGATCTTATTAAGTACATTGACAGACCCGCCAACTCTTACGATTTTGCCATAAGTCTGACAAAAATTACCCTTAAAATACAGACTTAAGGCATACAAGCAAAAACTACAGAAAAATGATTGTTGCCGAAAAATCCGGGTAATTGGATCATCTGTGTTTTATTTGGATCTGGATTTCATATTAGAATTTGTGAAATTATTTAGGGAACCAGACTAATTTTACAGCAGCATCCCAGATGCTTTAAACTGCACCTATTTGTTCATGCGAAGCGTCTGCATGATCAAATTGTTGATTATAGAATTTTTTTAAAATGGCATCCCCAAAGTGATGTATGTTTAAGATGAAAGGGAAAATAAGCCTCTAGAAAAGTGTTAATAATCAACACAGAAGAATAAAAAGGAATATTCAGATTCTTGTGAATAAAAGATAGAAAGGACACAATTACGTTGATTGGACATCATGTGCCAGTTTGAGTATGTCTCGTGGCGGGAGATATGATTGCCATCGTCATATGAAATGGAAAAAGAATCTCCAAGAATTACGTCAAGTTGAGAGACAGCAACAAGCCATTGAGTTGTATAGGGTTTGGAACTAAAGTTTGTGCAACGGTACTAGTGGTAAATAAGGTCTACGCGTACTTTACAAACTTCTCAGTTGAACATAATGTTATCCCGCTGCATTGAACTTTTAATTATGTTTTCCAGCTTTACAATAGCAGTTATTGATATTTTGTTACACCTTACTGAAAACTGGTCAATCTTATGGACAAAAATCAGCTGTCTTACTGAGATGGACTCATCGGGGTTGGCAGGTCTGCATTGAGCTTCAGAGACTCTTGTTGTCACCAAGATTGAATCTCGTGTGTTTTGTGGGTATTGACAAGAAAAACCTTCCCTACTGTCGGGTAGCCAGCTTGACAGAGATGCATGTAATGTATATGTACATAATATGGTCTCTAAGTGATACTGGGGGGGGGGGCACTGTCTCAAAGTTTGAGTGCCTTGCTATGCACATTAAAAGTGAACACATTCATACAGAAATGATGTAATAAATATTTGAATATTCAATTCAGCAATAACCACCAATACATGACTTTAAAAATATATAAAGATTACATCATGTTTATATGTAGCATGAAGTCATTGTAGACCATGGTGTTTGGAAATGAAGTTTCTGAAACTGAACTGGAGATTATAAAGGACATATTACTGAACTCAGTGCCAATCTGCTGTTCAGTATGACTGACACAGTTGTCATCTGGACAATCTTCATATTGCTAATCCTCCTGAATGAAGAGTAATATTGCCAAGAAGTTTTCACCAGAAGACTTGTTATCAGGCATAATTGGTTCAGAATGAAACTGTATCTATCAAATGTCCATTATGGCCACCACAGAAGCCATTTTGAAAATATAGTCACTCCTCCTCCAGAATATATGGTCCTTTCAACATGGGGTTTTCACTGCACAGCTTATTATGATGTCTAGCAGGTGCTAATGGTGCCATTTAGACATTTAATATGCCTGCCACAGTGGCCACCATGAAAATCTTCATATGACTACTTCTCCAAAATGAATGGTCACATTGGCATGGAGTTTTCACTGAAAGGCTTCTTATGATAACTTGTTGGTTGTAAATGAATATGGTACCAATCCAATTTCTAATGTGACTGCCACAATAGCCATCTTGAAAACCTTGTTATTGCTACTTCTTAATGGCTGGTCATATCAAAATGCGCTTTCATCAAAAGACTTTTTATGATGTCTTGTTGGTACTAAATAGAAATGGTGCCAATCTATTATCCAATATGAAAACAGTGGCATCCATTTTGAAAATCTTGTTATTTCTGCAAAACAGAAGGTCATATCAACAAAGACTTCTCATGATGCCTTGTTGGTCCTAAATGAAAATGACATAAAACTGACATCCAATATGTCCACCACAACAGCTAATTTGAAAATTTTGTTATTGATGAAGATTATCAAAAATGGTATCAACACACTACAATTAAAAGGAAAAAAAAATGGTCTTACCATGACTTCCTGGTATTTCTTTTCATTCAGTAGAGAATCAGTCCCTTCGAGGGACTCTTTGTTTTCATCTCCTAAATTGAGTCATATCGATATTGGGTTATCACAAAGACACTATAGCAATATGTAACTGTTCTATTGAAAAAGATGGTCTTCTGACCTCCAACATGGCAAATCTTGTCACTACTTGTGCATAAATAGTGGCATTGACATTGGCTTTTTATTAAAGCACTTCTTGCAATATTCAGTTACTTCTGAATGAAAATTGTGCATATTTGACCACTAATATTACTAAACTTTTGTGAAGGAGTTTTAAAAACTAGACCTAACTGAGATTATAAACACAGTGACTTGTACACATACAAGTAAACATTTTTTCTAGCTTTGTATTTAGTTGTATTTAAGGTCAAAGGTCATGAATGGTTTTAGCTGTTTGGACTTGTAAGCATGATAACATAAATGAGTATGAATGGATTTGTATCTTTTGTTTCCTTTTGTAGATGTATCAGAAGAATGCTTTGGGGTTATTTTTCTTCCCAGAAATATTACTTTCAGATTAAAGCAAACTTGGCATGTGGTCATATCTTGATATTGTCAGGGACAATTCAAAAATCCTTTATCCATGATATCAATTTCAAAGCCAAAGGTCATGTTAAAGAATTTTGTTCTGAACATACAGGTATTTTGTGAACTTGTTGACTCGAGTATATGAATGTATTATTGTCACCAAATCTGGTATATTGGAGTTTACTAATGATATTAGAGATGGTTTCAATACTCACCAACTAAAAAAAGCAGAAATGGTTTTATCTAGGATTCCTGGAAGTTTGTTTTGGCCAGTAGAGCATCAGTCCCTAAGAGAGACTCTTTTTTTTCTTCTTTCTTTTACTTCTGTACTTACATGTAGTGATAAAGGAACAAACAAAGGAAAGTACTGAAGAAAGTTTAGTCTCCATAAGAAAAAATACTCCAGGTATTCTTTTGGAAGTCCTTAAAGTACCTGAGAAAAATATTATCTAACGATTTGTAAACCATGAAAACCATTTGATAACATGGCAGCACTTTTAACATTAAGATGGTCTTGACCTTTTTGAAACAAGTTGAATCTACACTATTTGTGTTAACAGAAAAATAAGAGTATGAAATTATTGGAGCTTCTGTAAAAGGAACTCTTGTTCATCGGTGAAACAATTTGCTTTTACATATTTCTAGATGCAGTAGCAGGTACAATTCATGATGCTGTTTGAAACCAGCTAAGAAATTTGTTTCTCCCTGGGTCATTTTACAGTTGCACCATTCTATGCTGTTCTTTCCCCCCATGCCAGGCAGTTTTTTCCCCACTCCAGGTCATTCTTTACATAGTGCTAGGCCTTTTTCTCACCAACTTGCACTTTTGTTTGTTGTAAAATAACCTTTTATTGCTTGCATATGTAAACAGTGACTTGTGTGCTCAGTTCAATTTCAATATTTTTATGATCATAAAAGGAAATATACCTGTGCCCAGAGCTAAGACTTTATTGTGAAGAAGGTCTTTGTTTATTGGAGCTGAATTGCTCACAGCACTGTGTACACTCACTGGACAATATTTTGACATGCCCCTTTGAGTACGTATGGCTGAAGTGATTATCTTTTCCAGCATGAACTGTCTTTTGCTGTCATTATCTGGGTATGGTCAATCTTTTTTATTCTAATTGACGTGCTGATTATTGTCCACATATCCAAGAAGTTATAATACTTAACTTGGGATAGCAGTGTGATGAATCTGAGTCTACCAGAAAGACTTATTTTGCAAATAGTTCTGACAGATTTCAGAAGTTGTCAGTTAAAATAATTACCTTATTGTACTTTATTGCTCCAAATTAAATCTGAAAATCAAATGACAAATTACTACTGCTACCATTTTTAGCAATTCTGCAATCTTGAAAGGACAAAACCCAACAGTACACTAAAAGCTACTTACTGGTCGTTGCATCCTTTTTAAAAGACATTTAAACACTCGGGCCCTGTCCTTTAATAAATTAAATCATACTTCAACCGAGGAATTTAAAGGGCATATGAGGGAAGAAGAAATATAAGCTTAGTAAAATTGGAAAATTTCTTGTACATTTCCTATATTTACCATAATTAATGAT
The DNA here is from genome assembly GCA_016617855.1 of Megalonaias nervosa. Taxonomy (NCBI): domain Eukaryota; kingdom Metazoa; phylum Mollusca; class Bivalvia; order Unionida; family Unionidae; genus Megalonaias; species Megalonaias nervosa. The sequence goes on along the minus strand of JAECUM010003301.1, from coordinate 15,260 downwards.
TTTTATTACTGTTGGTATAATTTAGATTGATAGATGTAATTAACCATGCATTCTGTTACCTTTGAAAAAGTATTATTGCCACTTGTATCTTTTGATAAGGAATGATGAAAAAATATATTTTAAAAAAATCAATACTGAGTAAGACCATTTCATTGATTTTCCTCCTTCAACTTTTTGGGTGGAATACATATGAAACATAAAAAATACCGGGGGGGGGGGTATTACCATGACCTTGTTAGATCCTGGGGGAAATGCTTCATATAAGTAGATCAGCAAAGCTTTTGATCTGCATTTAGGCACATCATATTCATTAGCAATACTGTAAAATTTATATGCTATCTGATTTGGAAAACTTTAAAATTCGTGCCAGGTTTGGTTTGGTGTTTAATGGCACAGTAATACAAACAGATTACTCAGTGCCAAGGCAGTTGGAGTAAAGCACATTGCCCGAGGATACATCACTGTAGCCGACCAAGGCTGATCCGATGATAGCATTCAATCTCACACCCACATTGTCATGAGTCCAGGATGATAATCTCAGCCCCTGCAGCTTCTGCCTTCATTGGTTGCCTAATATGTCATCCAGAAGAGTGCTTCCCCAGGTCTGCCAGGGAGAAAATTTAACAATTTCTCACAAATTCAGATATTTTGACCTAACTTTTTCCATTTTGAGCATAGTATTTCAGTATGAAGTTTTTTCTTTTCACAATCTCAGTATAAAATTTTAAAATATGGAGAAAATCTTGAGTAGCTTTCTCAGGTTTATTATATTCACTTACCATGTGAAGGTTTGTACTTACAAGCCATTATATTTCGTGGAGGAGGACCCCAATAAAAACCACTGACCCATGAGAAGCTACTGACAAACTTTCTGACATACCCACGTTGGTCTGAAACTTTAACTCGCATTGACAGAGATGAGATGTGCAAGTGATCTGTAAAAGCAAGTGCCTTAGACAACTCAGCCACCTGGAAGCCACTTTATCCAGTGAAATATATTCCCACCAAATTGATGAGATTTACCAGTTAAATTAGAATTATAGTGTCAAATTGCAGACAGCAGTACTTACCTTGCCATAAGCACAGTTTACTGATATATGTTGCATTCCAGAATGAACTGGCTGTTGACTGTCATGGAAGTGTAGTATTGATTGAAAAGTCATTTAAAGTATATTACTTTTTTCTGCACAATATTGTTACAAATTATAATAAAAAAAGAACAAAAACAACTTCGTTTGTAATTTCTAATCGATGAAAAATGTAGAAAATGGGGATCTGCCAATACTATGTGTCCAACTGAGAAGTTATGGTAAAAAGCTTTGCAAGATTGCTTATTCCCAATTTTCTTCCCTGTACATTTCAAGCAATTAAATAATCACATGTCCTTCTAAAAATTGAAAATGGATCTAGACATATAAACACAAAAATTAGAGGGAAAATGAGAGTGAAGAAGAACATTGGAATAAACGCATCCCATCTTAGAGGGTATGGAAGTATTATTTGCAAACACAAGTATCATTCAAGTTTTTGTTTTAGCGATCAACCAGAGAGAAATAAGAGCAGCAAATGTAAAATGAAACATGAAAGATTCTGTTAACAGATAAAGGGTGACATTGAAGGGGGGGGGGCATATCTCCAGATTTACACTTTGAAATGGAATAATGCATGAATAATGCAATAGACTTTAATAAGAACAGTGACTACATGTATAAGATTTTCAGGTATGGAAGATCTAAAATAATTTTCAACATGTACCACTATAAATCACTTTTAAAATGAAGTAAAACAGTCATTATTGGAAGATTTGAGAAAATTAGTTATGGTATTTTTTCTGTTGTATTGGCTTTATTCATTGGTTTTAAAGTTACATTTTTTACATATAAATTGGCTCTGATATTAAGCTTTATCTGAATTTATTTTCAGGATGTATCGCCAGGTTTTGTGCTGTGCCCAGTTGATAATGTTTGTCACACAGGGAAGGTTTTTGACGCTCAGGTGAGTTTTCTTTTTGTTCCTTGCATGTTCAAAATGCAACAAGTTTTAAATGAAGTTTCATGTTTCATTTTAAGAGAAGATTATAAAATCAATGCTGGGATCTCAAGTTTAGTATGTTTGAATGGATGAAGACCTGTCATCTTTGTAAATTCCTAGGTTTTAAACATACAGTGCAAGTTACTTGTCTTCCAGTCTTTATTTTGTAGAGGGATCATTGAAAGTACGTATCTATCTAATGTTCCAATTCAGCTCAGAAATCTCATTTTAAAACTCTGCAGGCTTTTGCAAAGCAAGACTCCTGTTTGAACCTTCATCTTGAAAAACCACTGCCTACTTAATACTCCCCAAAAAAATGTAAGTGTTCAGAATCAAATGTAGGGTGCTTGTTATGTGTAGTTGTATAGTTTTTACAATGTTTAATGTATACTTTGCATGTACAAAGTAAATAACCATGTTTTGGGTAAAGGAACTACGTGTATGTAGTTAGTGTTGGCACTTTTGTTGTAATAGTGATGACAAGGAAGGTAATGACTAGATATAAATTCAGCTGTTTCATCATACCAGCATGTGCATGGTAAGCTCAAGTTAATGACAGCTGTAATACAACAAGATAACTGCTCAGTGCAACACTTGTTACACAAAGGTTAAGTATTTTGCAAGCTGATTTTCATCTTAGTTTTATTTTCCTGTCTTTTGTTTGTCTTGAAGTGCAATCTGAACAATTAATTATAGCTTGTTAAGAAAAGTGATGGTTCATGTAAGAGATAGAATAAAAAGATTGAACATGAGAAAAAACAGTTGTTGGATAGAACAGTGTTCGATAGTGGCTTGGCAAAGAGGAAATGTGGGACTCAGCCTTCCTAAAAGAAGGCAGAATCAAAGTAGTTCTTCTAACGTTAACTGTAAAAACCACGACTTTGAACCAGAGTGTAAAAGAAACTAAAATTATCATATAAAATCATTAAATATTTTCGGATGTGAGACTTGAGATAAAAATGATTTATTGTTGAGGATAATATCGACAATTTATTGTTGAAGATAATATCGACAGGAGTTGTCCATCTCAGGGTTCCCACGCTACCGGGAAATCGGTAAAAAGTCAAGAGAAATTATACTTTTTTTCCCAACCATGAAAAGTCCTTGAATTTCATAAATATTGATGAAAGTCGGGAAACACCCAGGAATTTTCTGCCACCACTTGACGCCTGAAACAATCATGTAATTAAGCCATAACTAAACTGACCGTGAGTTAAATTTATCGAGTTCTAACCAGAATATTCGGAGGGTGCAGTATGGATCATTTTGGGTGCTTGGAATAAACATATATGCTGAGTCAGTCCAAACACTCAGTGGATTAGATTCATCTAGTAGACTTTTATTTTCAAAGTCAGCTCGATATCCATATCTTTCCTTACATGGAAAGTATGAAAACCAGTGAAGAATCACAAGATGTCCAAAAATGAAAAATGGGGTGTGAATATTTGGAGGAAACCCGGATTAGAAAACGAAATGCTAATCGTTTTAAGCCAGATTTGTAGTCTGAATTGTTGAATCTCAGAGCTGAAATGTGAAATTGTTTTCCCTTGTATTATATATTAAAATAAGATATGAGCCCCTGTATCTATACAGGTTAGGGGGACTGGTTTAACAAATTACAAGAAGACAAGTTGATTTTACAGACAATTCAGTCCTTGTTTATATAACAGTATATAATTTTGAAGGTCTATTGTCAAAATTTAAATCGACCCATTTGAAAATGTTTTTTAAATGATGGATTTTTAACCAGATCGTCTTAGGGAGATTAGGTTGTTTGAAAAATCTTGTTTGGGATTTTATTGGCACAGAAAAATTCAGGGTTAAACTCTTTTTGTTACAGGACAAGATTCTAGTTATTTGCATTTATTGTTTTTTTAATACTGTAATTGGCAATGTTTACTTTCTATTATATATATATATATATATATATATATATATATATATATATATATATATATATATATATATTGCAATAGAATTCTTTAGAATTAAAGGTTTGAAAGGAAGCAAAACTAATTTATGTTCACTATGTTGTTCCCACTTAGCAACATAATGCAGGTCAGCAAAATAAAGTTAGAATTTTTATTCTGTATATTGAAATGACTTTACATGTCAATTTATAGGAATATAATCAAACTTGTTTCGTGTGATACATTTTGTAGTTTTTTACATGATCGTCTTTTCTGATTTTAGATTCAGAAACTGCATGTTTTATAATCTAAAATGTTCTTTAATTCCATTCAGTAATGGTCATATGTGAACCTTGAAAAAATTAATTTCATTCTGGAAAAACCCTGGAAATGACCTGGAAATTTATCTTTAGAAAAGCGTGGGAACCATGCCATCTGTTTTATAATAAGACTGGCATCTTATCCACATGCATGCATTCTGTCTTATCCATATGCATACACTGTCTTATCCATATGCATGTACTATGTCTTACTCATATGGATACACTTTGTCTTATCCATATGCATACACTCAGTCTTATCCATATGCATACACTCTGTCTTATCCATATGCATACACTGTCTTATCCGTATGCATACACTCTGTCTTATCCATGTGCATACACTCTGTCTTATCCATATGCATACACTCAGTTTTATCCATATGCATACACTCTGTCTTATCCATATCCATACACTCTGATTATCATAACCTTAAGTCTCGGTATGATGCAATCACATATACTGGTTTACTAACTACAATAGAAGTTTTTCCATTGGCAACATTTTGTGAAGTTCATGTTTTTAATGGATGATCTTCCAGTGTTGGAGGAAAATACATGTATCCTGCCTCTATTCTCATTTTTTTTTGTCCCTGTTATTCCTATATTTTTTTGTTATTGAAATATGCTTGGTGCACTGCCATTAGCACAACTTGTTACGGCTACTTTAAACTACTTGGAGGATTGATATGAAAACTTAGACATGCATTCATCTGCTCCCAGATGAAGATGGTGCCACCACAGTGGCCAATTTGAAAATCATACAAGAACTTATTGTGAATGGATGGTCATATCAATATGGAGTTCTCGCTGAAAGACTTCTTTTTATGTTTAGCAGATCCTAACTGAAAAAGATGTCATTCCAAATCCAGTATGGCTGCCACAGCAGTCATCTTGAAAATCTTGTCAATACTTCATAATGGATGGCAATATCAGCATGGTAAATGTGTGATTGGTCCTAAGTAAAATTGTTGTTGATCAGACGTCCAATATTTTGGCAATGGTGGTCATCTTCTTCAAAATCTTATAACTACTTTTGAATAAATGGTCATATCAGCATAGGGTTTTTAATGAAAGACTTTTTTGATGTTTAGTTGGTTGTAAAGGATATGGTACTAGTCTGACTTCCAATATGTCCACCACAATGGATATCATTATAATCTGTTGTTTCTGCTTCTCCTAGATGGCTGATCATATTGATATTGTGCTTTCACCAAAGACTTTCTATTAATACTAGTTGGTCCTAAATGTAAATAGTGATAATTGGACATCAAATATGGTCACCTTGGCAGACATCTTGAAATCTTGTTATTGTTACTCCAGCAAGACAGAAAGCCATATCAGCTGGGGATTCCCAATAGAAGACATCTTGTGATGTCTTGTCGGTCCTTAATGAAAATTAAATCCAATATATTCACCACAGCAGCTAATTTGAAAACCTTGTTGTTGCTGAAAATGTCAGAGATGGTTTAAACACTCGGCTGTTAAGTGGAAGAAATAGTCATATCATGAATTCCTGGAAATTCTTATTGGCCTTTAGGGCATGAGTCCCTTCAGGGACTCTTGGGGTTTCACTAAAAGAATTCTATTGATGTCTCTAGATAGTCCTAAATGAAAATGACAGTATAGTTACATTGAGGCCATGTTATTGCTACTGATTCTTTGGTTGTTTTGATATTTCATTACAAGACTTGTTAAGATGTCTTGTTGATCCCAAATAAAAATGGTGCCAATGCAACATCAAATATGGTCACCATGGTGTTCATCTAGAAAATCTTTGCTGTTGAAGGGATGGTCATACTGACAAGGGGTTTTAAAGACAAAAAGGCTTTTTATGATGTCTAGTTGGTTCCACATGAACATGATGCATGTTAGACATCCAATATGACCACAATGGTGGCCAACTTAAAAATTTTCTTATTACAATTTCTGATAGGATGATAATATCTACATGGAGTTTTCACTAAAAGACTTCTTACATTGTCTAGTTGGTCCTAAATGAAGATGGTGCTGATCTAACATAATGTGGCCATAATGGTATCCATCTTGAAAAAATCTTGTTTTATCTACTTCTTAACAGATGTGTATATTGACATGGGGATTTTTTTCCAAAAGACTTTTTATGATGTCTTGTTGATCCATAATGAAAATGGTGACCCATAGAATAGAATATGGATGCCACAAGGGACATAATAAAACTCTTGTCATCACTAACCCCACAGATGGGATGGTCATATCTAAATAGGATTGTCACTCAAAGACTTGTAATAACCACTTGGTACTAAGTGAACTTGGTGCTGACCATACCTCCAACATGGCCACCAAATTAGTTTATTGCTACTCATCCTAAAAGGCTGGCCATAGCTGTGAAGGTTCTCACCGATTTGACAACTGACATCAAGAATGACCACAATGGTGATCTTGACAATTTCATTATGGCTACTCCTTTGAATAGATAATCATAATGACTTGATGTTTTTGATGCAAATATTTTTATGATATCTATTTATTCCTAAATAAAAGTTCTGCTGATTGTACTGCCAGCATGATGGCCAGTGTGGCCATGATGAAAATCTTATCACTAGTCTTCTTTAAGAGATGCATATTTACATGGTTTGTTTTCACTAAAATATTGTAACCTCCCAAAATCTAGCAAATCTTGTAAAAGTTACTTTAATAGTAGTTGCTTTTCTTGGTGGAGGGGGAGCTGCCAAAAATTGGATGTTTGCACCTTGCTCAGATATTGATTTTTCTGGTAATTGTTCCTCTTCATATTATTAGTCGTGGGGTGAGTATCACTTGAACTTTTTTGGTTCCTGGATATGTTTGTCATTTTTCTCTTTCAGCACGTAAATATGTTGCAAGGTGTGGGTAAGTGGGGGCACAGAGAAGCCCTTCAGGACACTCACCCCACCTGTTTATCAGCTACTAAATGTATATGTATGAATGGATGTTCTGTTTTGTTGCTGTGGACAGATGAAAGGAAAGAAGAATGGTCCCTCATGCTCCAATTCATGTCAAGACAAACACACAACCCCTTCCCAGGATGGGTCTGGATCTCTTCCAGTCCTAATGAAGTCTACACTCCCAGTGGAACACGAACCAAGAATGATTTTGATGCTTCAGGGATAGCCAAAGACCTTTGATCCCTGACACTTATTTTGTTGTCATCAGTGCCTGTTAGGGATGGAGCCTTGACCTTTCCCAAGAGAGTGATAGTGCTTGTGCCTTAGAGTAAGTGGCACCTGCTTGGCAGGGATGAGAAGTGCCCACTCGAGGGACATAAAGTGCTGTTGATTGATAAGGGCAAGTTACACTTTAAAGGACAGTTATGGGCTTTGTTTCCAGGAACCTTCTCTTTCATGGACCCCTCCCTGGTTCATCTAAGGAAAGAGGTGCACAGCCTTCTATAGAAGGGCACATTTGATCTACAACTGCAACCAAAGTTTTCTCTTCCTGGATCTTTTTTCTGTTGAAAAAAAAAAAAAAAAGGTTTAGACTCCTTATCAACCTTTCTGCCTTCCTATGGGAAGGACACTACAGACTTGGTGAGGAATGCCATAAAGCAAATTGATAGATCCATAGGATGCATACCTTCACATCCCCATGTTGCTGCCTCTCAAAAATATCACCAGATTTGTCTGAGCCAGGAAGTATTTCAATTTTGGCCTTTTCATTCAACCTCATCTCTCCCAGAGCTATTGCGGTCTTTTTGGGTCTCCATCCACCAGTATTTTGACAACTGATTGATGTAGTATCATCAGAGACACTCTCCTGAAAATCGATCACTCTGTTGGTTGACAGTGACTTACCTGGGCCCAATCCCCTACATAGAAAAGTAAAATTTTATCCGTTCATCATCATCTTCATTGGTGGCTAGATCTGGCACAGTTCTGGATCAGAGTCTCAATTCAACGACACAGATGCCACAGAGATGCATCGTGTTCAAGGTGGGGTGCTCACCTGGAGCTAAAGGGGCTAGTTTTTCTTGGACAGGGGTCTCAGTTAGAAGCAACACTTGACACCAACAACCTAGAAATGTGGGCAGTTTTCCTAGCCCATCAAAGGTTTTTCAATTTCACATGGTGTTGGTGTGTTATGACCACAGATAACACATAGATGGTAGGATACTTGAGGCTTCAAAAATTTACACATGCTTCTTCTCTTTGCTTAGATGCCTGGAACCTCCTGCAGTTGGCAGTCTCAGAGAGTCTATCATATTCCAGGCAAAAGGAATATCCTGGCAGACAACCTGACTGGTGCTGTGTTTCTCATGGAATGGTCTCTTGCACCAGTCACAAAGAGTAATGTTTTTAGTTTTGGGGAGGACAGAAGTGGACTTGTTTGATATGAGACTGTACAACAAGCTCATCTCATTCTGATATCCCCCCTCCTACCACCGCAATGGTTGTGGTTCAGGGATCTACTTGACCTGTTGGTAGACTAGCCCAGAAGATTACCCATGAAGAGGGATCTGCTGTCACTGCACAAGATATCCTTCTCAGACGATTGATCCACCAAGAGCAGTTTTCCAGCAAGGTTGCTGACTGCATAGCCCAGGCTAGGTAGCAATCCACTTCAAAAATTTACAATGCCAAGTGGAGAATCTCAATCTCTCTCTCTCTCTCTCTCTCTCTCTCTCTCTCTCTCTCTCTCTCTCTCTCTCTCTTTGAGGAAAGAGACTGCTTTCAAAGAGTTCCTCTGTTAGTTTGGATCCTCATCTTTCTGATTTCATCGGTTGTTTGGAGTTTCAGAGAGCTGTATCACTCATTAATGCCTAAATGGAACCTTCTTTTTGGGTGATATTAAAACCTCTTTAACAGTTTTTCCTGCTCACTTAAGCATCACTGACAAGGAGTGAAGTGAATGCCTTGTGTATGAAAATGTTAACAGTTCAGTTGTAACTATAATTTCTCTTTTTTGCCAACGTGGGTATCTGGCAACCTTGACTAGTTCCAGTGCCTATTGAGTTTTCCAGTCTTTGTCTTGACTACTGGGGTTGATCGAGATTGGCTCCTGTGCCTAGTTAGGGCCTTATGTTTTTATCTGTCTTCCCCATAAAGGTAAAGGAAATGTTGGAATCATTTCATCCTCCCTCGCAAGGATTCTTCTGAGAGTTTGGCAGTCACCTTTTCCAGGTTGATTCTCCTTACTATCTGAAGAATTTATCAGTCCCGCACCAAGAGGGACCTTTCATTAGAATTAAAGCTCTTGAGGTTAGAGTTAATACTGTATCTTGATCACCTTTAATCACTCCTTTGGATGATGTCATGTGACCCACCTTCTGGTACTGTCATCATTTTATATTCGATCTTTGGCCCATGAGAGTGAAGGCTTTTACTTCACTGCAATTGTGGTAGCAGAACATGTGGCCAAGCCATCTACTAGCTTACAGTAGGAAGCACTCCTACAGTAACAGCAAACACATTATCTTTGAATAGTTTTTGTTTTTGAGGCCATCAGCCTCTTTCCTGACTGCTACATTCAGCACTGCAATAGTAGCAGTAATGTATCACTGCTATTCAAAGTTAGGCTGAGGATGATCAAGATAGGCTAATTTAAATTTTATAATACTTCTCTTTTTTTGCAAAGACCCCCTCTTCCCCAGAGTCACCCTGTCATCAGGATCCATGTTAAAAGATGAAGATGTTTAGTTTTGACTGAGGAATCAGTGCTCAAGTTCTATTCAGTTCTGGGCCTCTGATCACTAATTACTATTTGGAGGAGGGACCATTTAGCTTGGACTGGGGTCTTCAGGTCCCGGAAAAGGAATGAAGTTTTACCCACCAAAAGTGACATTTGTTTAGAACAGATGACTTTCCTGACATTTCTTTGTCAAGAAACTACTACTTTTTTTGTAAATCAAAGTTGTTTTTGTACAGTGATTCTGTTACAGTCTTTATAATGACTGCATTAATGGCCGTAGAAGGGAGGTCGGTGGTTTTCACTAGAACAGGACAGTAACATGTATCTATTGCTAATGGTGCTTATCTGACCACCATGGCAACATAGCCATCTTGAAAAATTTTGTTACTACTATTCTTGTTTGAATGGTGACACAGACGTGGAGTTTTCATTATTCATAAGCAGTATTTAGTTGGTTCTCAATAAAAATTGTGTATATCTGACCACCAACATATCTTCACTTTTGTAAACAGAATTTTGAAAAGTAGACCTTGACTGAGTTGGGAACACTGACTTGTACACATGTACAAGTGAATTTTGACTATGTTTTGTATTTAGTTATTTTGGATTCTTGGAAATGCTTTTGGCCAGTAGAGCATCATTCTCATATGATGAGGTCTAGTTATTAAACTTGTAACAAAATTTGGAATCCTTTTCAACAATATTTATATAAATGTCAACTTTGAATTTCGAGACCACGGCCACAGATCAGGTTGGAAACCAAATTAGCAAGTACATGTTGGGATACTGGTTGCACAAGTCTTAATTGTTTAGCAAGAGAAGTTTAACATTTTGTATGTTGGAAGAGCTGTCAGCACAATACTGGTTATAAAGTGCCAATTCAAAATTAATATTTTAAGTTGATGAAAAGTTCTAATGTCAAGATAACAAATTGCCAACAAATCTGGTTAGAAAAGGAGTCAGCATCACTTTAGTCTGTTGGTAGTTTTTTTGCATGATAATGTTTACAGTGATTAACTAAAGCAGAGGTGAGTGATGTAATGATTACACTGGTTACATACAACTTTTCTTCTTGGCATTTGTTGTTAGCTTGAAATAATGCTTTATATCACCTAAGGGCTGTTCCAGTAAAACATATACCCCCCAGGGGGGAAGGCACTTTCAAATTCAACAAACCCACAACAGAAGCAATTTAAAAAAATTAAGATCCACCGTCAGATATGTTTTAATCGAAAAACACTGCCCCCTACAGAAGCATATTTTTTTTACATAATTTCTGGCTATGGGTTAGTGGGTGGTCGAAGCGATTTTAATATTGGGTTGGGGACAGAAGCGATTTAAATGACTGCTGGCTGGAGGTAATCTACTGAATTCGTTTAGATCATATAATCTACTGCATATTTGTATTTGTATTCATTCATTATGATCAGTCTTTTGTCCTTTTGTTTATTTGTCTGTCAGCCATGTATGTCTCTGATACTGTGAAATCACAAATTTTCTCAGTTGCTTATTATTTGTAGATGTCATTGATCAGTCCCTTAATACCTACTAATTTAATGTCCATGAATATAGATCATATATTAGGGATTTCTATTCTAATACAGAAATTATGAATTTGTATCCTTACTAAACTCAGTTTACTAAAGTGATCACTATGTTTTGCTATTTTTCTTTGTTCTCAGGCATGCTGCTTTTGATTAGAATAATAGTTAAATCTTGTATTGCTTTAAATGTGTGGTCAGATGCCATGATTCCCTTGTTATTATTTTTTTTCAGTAAATGTTTTGGTAAACTTACAATACATGATTTGTCAGAAAAAAATCATTAATGCCTGTAAAAGCAATGTTGCATTATTTCTGCCTACTTTTACACTATATCATTTCTTGTAAGAACACATATTTCAGTTACCAACATCTTATTTTTATGCCTTGTTGCAAGACTAATATAAAGTTTTAAAAAAAAGAAATATAGCATGTCAAACATTTTTATATCATAAATTAGATTTTAAAAAATGGATGAAAGTCATGGAATCATTTTTTCCCAGAGTATTTGTAAAATCAATGTCATTGCAGTTAACTGTATTGTCAACAGCATCATCATCACTGATGGCCTAGCAGTAAGATTCTGCACTTTTAATCCAGTTGTCACAGGTTCTATCTCCCACTTCTAGTCTTTCATACGAGACTTATACCTGTGGTTTGAGGGGCTTTCATGGCAGAGTATAAGATGCTTGTCTTGTGATACAGATCTGAGGGGCTTCCATGGCAGAGTGGTACAAGATGCTTGTCATGTGATTACTTGCCTCCAATGTGTAAATGAAAATGTTGCCAGTTACTTGTGGAAGGTCAGTGGTTCTACATAAGTGGTGTTTGGTGTCTCAAAAGTACTTGGATTTTCTTCAGCAGTAAAACTGGTTGCCATATATAGATTTTCTTCATCTGAAAATGGTGTAAAGGCCATAATGATCTACCAAAACTGGAGATCTCATGTCTAAATGACTTCGGCTGTTGGAGATAAACATCAAATCAACAGAGGCTCCATGTGCCCTAGTGTACTAAGGTGCTTGCTTTTACAGATCACTTGCACATCTCACAGAGAGTTTTTGTCACAGATCAACTATTACGTATATGTAATTAAATTATTTGTGTGTTAGTTTTAAATTTCTTTTTTATTTTATTTTTGTTTCATTACATTTTATTGTAATGATAATATTTTTACTGGATTTGACATTTTTCCCAGTAAATTCAGTTCAGTTCCTTTAGCCTGATTAGAATGCAAAAGTATTGCCCCATTGTATTTTTAGTTGACCTTGTTTCAAAATTTGGTAAACACTGAATGAAAATCATTGGTTGTAATCAAGGTCATACTTCACCTATGTGTTAGTCTGAATAAACAACGTTTTATTTTTGAATTCATTTCCAGTGTGGGAATTAGATTCTTAGCTAAGGCTATACTGGTCTATGTGCTAATTGCCATATTATTTTACTGTGCTGTTCTATGTAAGTGAACACGTGACCCATTACATTGGTCTTAAATTGCATTCTTAGTAGGGGTTTAATTCTCAGTCTCAGTGTTTCTGAGTCTGTTGTAAATAATACCTTGAGGCTGAAAGGTATTCCTGTTGTTGCCATTTGAATTCAGGTTTTTTTATTTAAAATAATTTATTTACCCTGGAAAATACTCTTCTTCATCGAAATTCTTGACCAAAGTCATTTACTAAAAATTATTTGGAATTCTAAAGTCAGAATTATATTCTTGGTCACTCAACAAGGAACTGTTGACACATCAGCCCAAAACAGGTTATAGAGGACATCATTGCCTTCCATCTTGGAACTTCATCGAGATTCGAACTTGGATTCAATTAAAACTGTTCAGTGATAGGACTTATATTTTTCATTTCTAGGATTAATTTTTGGATTATATTCACAAACCGTAAGTCCTTTTTAATATTTTTACCTTGTTTTCAAGGGAAATAAATTATTTTGTTAAATTTACAAAGCTTGTTGACTTCACTCTTTTCTTTTGTTACTTTTGTACGAGCCAACACGTAACACAACCAGTTTGGATTGGTGGTCTTTTGGGGTTCTTCCTCCACCTAATATACTGTTAACCCCCCCCCCAAAAAAAACCAAACCAAACTAAATCAACCAACTAATCAACTGTGGCAACAGCAGCAAAGGTACTAGTCCATCATTTTTGCCACAGATGTATGAGTTCATAAATTTTGACTCCAGTAATTTTTGTAGACCGCATATCAGATGGAGAAGTCTTGAGCAATCCTGCATCACACACTGCGGAAAAGTTTACATTTTAGCTCACTTAAAGTTTCTCTAACAATGTCCTTTGTTCCAACCAGAACTGTTATAATTTATTCAAGCTATATTCACTGATATCTGGAGATGTGCATCTGTAATAAATATTTGTAACAAAGTATGAGAATGCATCATTGTTTTTCAGTGATGCATTTGAACTGAGCAACAACCAGAATCAGCAAACCAAGAAATGAAATTATTCACATCTCTCAGGCAGAAGTACAGCGTATAATCATAATCTGCCAAAAGATTTTTCAATCTTTAAATTTGCCAAAATTTTTTCCAACCATACTGATTCAGTGGACATAATCACCAGAATGGACAGAAACAGACCAGAACAGATATAACCAGAAGGTTAAAATCGATTTGAGTAGCTAAATTCGCGTGGTTTAGTTAACTGTACATCCTTTGTTGTCTTCCCTTTGATGTAATTTCTTACTGAAGCTGAGAAAATAATGTTGCACACATCAGAAAAGAGGCACACTTCTACTCATTATTGCTGTTATTATACTTCTCCATTCCAGCCTGTTCTTATGATCTTGTCCCCCCACATTCTGTTTGTCACGTTTATATGTACCTAAATTTGTGTCTTACTTTTCCTACTACTATACTAATTGTTTGTGGATATGCATATCAATGTGAAATGCAACGGGGAGACTAAATCCAAGATAGAAAACCTCTACATTTCTGGATGTATTCTGCTTGGATTCCATGTTTCTGCACAAAACTCAAGAGTTCAAGACTCGCTGTACTAATTCAGTTCCCATTGTAAACCTGTGCAAACACCATGATGTTAAAATTCAATAACTTAAAGTTTCGAGTGCTCATGATCAAATTTGTATAAGTATAGACACATCTATGATGACAGCTTTTGTGAAAAGAAAACCATAACAGCTGTACCATTTTCTGGATCTACACAAATTTGAAATGTGTGCTTTCAATACTACACCAAAGAGTCAGTGTTATGTATATGTAATTTAATTGCTTGTGTGTTAGTTTTAAATTCTTTTATTTTATTTCATTACGTTATTGTAATAACAACTTTATTCACTGGATTTGACTTTTGGAAGGTTCAGTTTTCTGTTTTGACCTGATAACAACGCAGTTCGATTGCTACATTTTTATTTTTAGCTAACCTAGTTCTTGACCTTGGTTCTGATTTTGTAAACATTGAGTGAAAATGATTGGTCATTACCAAGGTCATGTTCAGCCCACGTGTTAGTCTGTTGTAAACAGTTTTATTTTTAAATTTATTTCCTGTGTGGGAATCTGATTCTTAGATGGGGCTATTCTAGTCTACGTGCAAATTGGCAATTTTTTTACTGCGCTGTTCAAGTTAAGTGACCATGTGAGCCATCATGTGATCTAAAATCATGGGTTGAAACAGATGTTTTGTAGTGGATTTGATCAGTCATAAAATATACCTTCAGGCCGAAAGGTATTCCTGTTGTTGCCATTTGAATTGAGTTTTTTATTTAAAATAATTTTATTCACCCTGGAAAATACTCTTCTTCAATGAAATTCTTGGACAAAGACATTCA